>CM061043.1:13062217-13140050 GCA_030762985.1 Adelphocoris suturalis
AATTATTGTGGAATAGTGGCTAGGCGCTTATGTATGTTCAAAAAGTTAGTCTGATTCTGAGGAATCGGAATGAGGAGAATCTGATTCTATTTCAAACTCAATCACCTATCCGCTATCACCCTATTGGACTGCTTTGTCAATAAATTTGATGAGGTAGTCGGGAAAAATAAGAGATCTATCCAGATATGATTTTTGTTAGAAATGAGCTCCGAATCCTGTACAGGCATCCCACATCCTTCTGAGGGTTAGTGCGGTCAATTTTGACCATTTATTCCGGGTATTAGCAACGCTATTGGTTTATTATTTCCAATAATAAGCCTATGTGATCGTGTAGCAAAAAATTTTTATAACCCCCCCCCCCCCCCCCTCAAACTTTGTCACTTTACGTTTCAAGGTGCGTAGATTCCAAATTTGAAATGTCCGTCCGCCGTTCGCCGTTCGCCGTCCGGGCCATAAAAGGCCTAAGAATTTACTTAAAAAACCCGTTCTTTCGCACATAGACTCCATTTGGGGTCTAGTTGGTCCTAACGTTTAACCATCCCGATCGCTTTACTCGCATAGATGCTATGAGCCAAAAACGGGCGAAAAAGTGTCTTTTTCGAGACAGGGGGTCACGGTGGGTGGTGACGGGGGGGGGGGGTGGTGGGGGGGGGGGGGGGTGGGCGGGGGGTGGAGTGAGAGGAGGCGCCGCGGCACCATGAGGTGGGTACAGCGTTCCTTCGAGGCATGAATATATGTTTTTTTCTAGTTCATATTTGTGTGTTAATACCAATGCTTTTCCTACGCATATTTAATAACATATCTTCTCGACTTTTCATATATGTACTTAGATAATGATATTATTAAGGCAATAACTATTTGAATAGATAGGAGCTCAAATCGAGAAATATAAACATGCGTATATAATTATAGAAGTATAGGTTGTGGTAACTCGAAATACGACACACCGAGGAGTCTGGACGGGCCTTATGACGTACGCAAGCCAACTAAAACTACTTACGATCAAACTAAATTGAAAAAATAATAAACCTTTGTGAAATAATTAGCAGCGTTTTTTTTTTGTTTGTTTTTTTGTTATCATCTAAATGATACATTTGTTCAATAGAATTTAATAAGTCTTCATAATTATTCCTCTCAACCCATTTTGGTTTATTATTTCCAATAATAACCCTATGTGATCGTATAGCAAAAAATTATCATAACCCCCCTCAAACTTTGTCACTTTACGTTTCAAGGTGGGTAGAATCCAAATTTGAAATGTCCGTCCGCCGTTCGCTGTCCGGGCCATAAAAGGCCTAATAATAGACTTAAAAAACCCGTTCTTTCGCACATAGACTCCATTCGGGGTCTAGTTGGTCCTAACGTTTAACCATCCCGATCGCTATGGGCCGAAACCGGCGAAAAAGTGTCTTTTTCGAGGCTTTGAGTGTTAGACATACGCACGCGCGCACGCCTGGCACGCTTGGCAGGGGGTCACGGTGGGTGGTGAGGGGGTGAGCGGGGGGTGGAGTGAGAGCAGAATCGACTGGGATGGGTCCCAGATGCTTTTGGAATCCAGTGTACCTTCGGTTTTAGTTTGATTCCTATAGAAATTAGCTCCGTGGAATGAATGAGACCACTCGGGTGGCTGTACGATCATCTATTTGCTCCCCATCGGGAGCGCAGCCTGTAACGCGAGAACAGAGATGGGTGCTAGAAAAGAGACTGACGAAAGCCCCAGAGCATGCTGGTCACTATAGCTGGCTATCTGATTCAGAAATAATAAACCATTATGTAATAATTTGCAGGGTTTTACCTATATACCTATAAGCAGACTTGAATCCAGATGTAACCTTTCCCCAACTAAAATAGAAAACCTTAGGCTCCTAATCGCGGGAAGTCAGTGGTGATTATACTTTAGATGGGCCTTAAAAAGGGATTCCATGTTAACTCAGGTAAAGCTCGAGGTACATTGGGTTTCATGAGTAGGCATTTTTTTTTTTTTTTTTTCAGACTGAGGTCGCAGGAAAAGGCGAAGCATATGCGTCTTAGATATAAGACGAAACAGGTAGAAAGTGCGTGACACCGGGATAATTGCCTGGCACGTGGTAACTAGTTTCTGAGAAAACTTTTAACGATGAGAAACATCACGCCTGATGTTTTTTTTTTCCTCTCTCTCTCTTTTTCCAATACACGACAAGGCGACGAAGAAAATGGAGAGCGACTAAACCTTTTTTTGCTAGAATAGTCAGGCAAACCGGAAATGAGAGTCATTAAAGCAAGCAGGAAATGCAAGCCAATGCCTTCATGATCTTCTTGCCATTGACCGAAAGGAGAAACTTGCGTGAGAAGTGCATTAAGGTTCATTAAAAGTACTCAGTCATGCATATAGGGCCAATTTTCAAAGAAAAATTTATTTGTTCATTTTCATAGGTGAGGCTCAATTTACAAGTAATCTCAGAAAGACATCAAGATATAATTGTAAATTATTTCAGAAAATTGTACAATAGCATGATAATATATAAATAATTTCAACAGAATGTAGGTAAAGTAGCAAAATTCACTCCTTTCAATTAAAAAAAAAAAAAAAAGTCTGCCAAGTTGGGTGTGGCAAATTGCTTCCTCGTTTACCTATCGGCTTCTTCCAACTATCATCCAAATTTAAGCGAACTCGAACGACTAGAGAGTGAAAAGTTAGAACTTAATGCAATTTACGCTTGCGCATGCGCAGAATGAAGTACAGATTTGGCAACAATGAAACTGATACGTAGCTATCTACAACCTAACCCGCGCATTTTATGACAATTCCATCGAAATCGGATGAGAACAGTGGATATTAAGGTCGTTTCAAGGATTTCACATGAGCGCATGCGCAGCAGCTGTTAATGATACAATCATGTTGAAATTGATATGGGATAATCAAATCGTCATCCTCCAACTATCATCCAAATTTGAGCGAGAACGGGCGACTCGGGCGTGAAAAAATGGAGCATACTAGAATTTACATGTGCGCATGCGCAGAGTGAGGTATTAAGTCAAGAACGATGAAACTGATAGGAGACCGTCTATTTAAAATCAGTCATTATTTTTCAAAATTACAGTTTCATCAGTTCAGACAATGTGCATATCCCCACAAATTTGAATATTTCTCAATTTAATTACAAACTGAACCCAGTAAATAGCACCAAACATGAACGGTCAAGACCAAGAGGTTCAACTGTCAGATTATGTGTGTCTCTCCACAGAAATTTCACATTTCCCTCAATTTTAAATAATTGACTCAAGTAACATCTCCAAATATAACTGGTCATGACTAGGATGTTCAAGGAGGACCCCAAAAATTTATACTTAAACATAATACATTTCACCAATCAATAATAAGCTCTGAAGAGGCCATATATCGGCGAAAGCGCTCAGCCTAAGCATTAAACCACATTATCAGAGAAGCCTATAGAATTTCTCTACCCTCAACAAACCCAACCTACGATCTCACTCAGCTGATCTGGGGGCTCTAGACTTCATGATTCGTTTCTAGACGTCCTTAGAGACCTCCTTTTCAAATTTCAGCTTCGTAGGTTGAATAGCAAAGAAATGAGATCCGACGGTACTTTAGTCTCGTTTTTTCGTGACAATATTTTGTGACATTTTTCACTTTTAGGTTCCGGTAAAAGCAAGTTTCACTTTTAGGTTCCACGCTTTAAAAAAAATATATCAACGGTTCACGCTGATACATTGTGACACGAATATGTCTTTCTGTACTGTGTAGGTGTTCCAAACGCCATGTCCATTTCACAAACTAAATCACTCGCGACAAAGTTGTGGAAACCCATTTCAAAACGGAAGTTAGTGAACAAAAAAGTCTATTTCCACGAAAAATAGAGAGTTACAATGTTGAATCGATTTTGAGGATTAGGCCAAAATCAGTAACAAACAATATCTGTTATTTTGTTTGTTATTGATGATGGCCTAACCGTCGAAATCGATTTAACATTGTAACTTTTATTTTTCGTGGAAATAAGGAACATTTTTTCACTCACTTCCGTTTTAGCGAATTTTCTTAAAAAATAAAGCTATTGCAATGGCTCCAAAAATTTTAAAATAAAAATTTTCAAAGATTTTCTTCATCGAAATCTGTTTTGAGGCATTCTGAAATGATTCCTGGATTTTAACGCTTTTTTATATATATATATATATATATATATATATATATATATATATATATATATATATATATATATATATATATGTATATATAAGTATATATATGTATGTGTCATTCCAGACGATAACTCTCGATAGAATTGAGATAAAAACTTCGTTCTTTCGCCAAAAAATCAAGCATTTCAAAAGAAAGGATGAGTTCGTTGGACAACACTTTTTGAGCACATTAAATTGGTCAAATTTCAAAAAATGTACTAAAAAAAAATCACAAAAAATGACAAAAAAAGGCTAAACATCGGTGTTTTTATTTATTTATTTATTTTAAGCGGAATATTACTCAAATAAAGTTTATCAACTATGAAGTTGGTAATTTAAAATTTTTTTCATTGAAATCCGTTTCGAGGTATTCTGAAACGAATCCTTTTACGCTTTTAACGTTTAACGCTTTTAGCGAATTTTCTTAGAAAATAAAGCTATTGCAATGGCTCCAAAAATTTTAAAATAAAAATTTTCAAAGATTTTCTTCATCGAAATCTGTTTTGAGGCATTCTGAAATGATTCCTGGATTTTTTCCGCTTTTTTTATATGTATATATATATATATGTATATATATATATATATGTATATATAAGTATATATATGTATGTGTCATTCCAGACGATAACTCTCGATAGAATTGAGATAAAAACTTCGTTCTTTCGCCAAAAAATCAAGCATTTCAAAAGAAAGGATGAGTTCGTTGGACAACACTTTTTGAGCACATTAAATTGGTCAAATTTCAAAAAATTTACTTAAAAAATCACTAAAAAAGGCAAAAAACCGCTAAAAATTAACAAATTTCTATTTTTTAGCAGAATGCTACTCGAAAAAAATTAATCGAACATGAACTAGGACATTTAAAAATTTAAGCACAAAATTGTACTGAAAAATGTACTTAAATTTCATTAAAATAAGCTAAAAATCGATAGGAACACTTGAAAAATTGTAAAAATCCACAAAATCGTTTTTTCATTGGAATGTTACTGAGAAAAAGTTAGTTTGCTATAAAATGTATAATAAAATTTTTATTTGTACCCAAAGTGCTCAAATTTCAACAGAATTTAACATAAATGTAATACGACCATTTATGAAAATTCGCTCATACGATCATGCTGCATGACTGGAACTTTTTTTCATATACATGTGTCATTCTGGACGATAACTCTCCTTAGGATTGAGCTAAAAATTCCGTTCTTGCGCCGAAAAATCAAGCTTTCTAAACGAAAGGACGAGTTTGTCAGCCAGCATTTATTGAGTACATTAAATTGGTCAAATTTCAAAAAAGTGCTGAAAAAATCACTAAAAATAGGAAAAACGGCTAAAATTGTTAAATTTATATTTTTCTAGCAGAATATTGCTCGAATAAAGTTCATTAACTCTAAAAAAGAATATTGAAAATTTTATGTACAAAATGATGCTGGAAAATGTAATTAAATTTCATTAAAATGTGCTAAAAATCGATAAAAACTGCAAAAAGTTAAATATCCAAATTCTTGTTTTGAGTAGCAGATTATTGTCTAGAACGGGTTATTTTTGCCATAAAACTGGTAGTTACCAATTTATTTTTACTCATAGTCCTCAATTTTCAAAACAGTGCAACATAATATAGTACGATAATTTACGAAAATTCGCTCATACGATCATGCTGCATGACAGGAACTTTTCATTTCACAATGCATACGCGTAAAGTATACCGAAAAATTGTTTGTTAAAAGAAAACACGGGTGTATCCAAGGGAAAAATGAAGTGTTAATAGAAATAGAAATAGAAATTACGTAAACAATGAAAATCATAAGGTAGGTGTCCCTTCAATAATTTTAGTAGATGCTCCGCCGAGCGCTGCAACCTCAAGCTCCCTGCCTTTAATTCCCGTACTTAGGAAAGCGCCGCACACAATGAGGAAATACGCGCCACAAAACATTATTACTCACTTTCTTGTTCACCCCGGTAGAATGGTCCAGGGCATCCAAGAGGAAAGTACAATCTCCCTCTGTAGAATCTCCCTCTGAATTGTCTCCGAATGTCCAAAAGAGTCTTCCTATCAAATTTCAGCTTCATAGGGTAAAAAAGAGAGAATTTAGCTCTCAGTTGATCAATGTAGACCCCATCGTTTCAATCGTCTTTTACTGTCCCAAAGAATCTCCCTATCGAATTTCCACGCCAGCGAAAAGACATATTTATGTTACAAGAATTAGTTAAACTAGAGCAATTTGAAGTGAAACACAGTCAAGCGCAATTTTCTCTCTCGTAACTAGGTCAGGGTTGTCAAGTGTTCAGTTTTGGCCGGACAGCCCGGTTTTTCATGAAGGCGTCCGGGCGAAATTTCTCTGGAAGCTAAATGTCCGTTTTTTTTAGGAGCGAAAAATGACCGGCTTTATGGTACCTTCCCCAGGGGGACGTTGTGTCGACTGTATTCGTCAAGCTAAAAATGATTACACCAATGTATGACGAACTCGACCACTTCCAATTGAACTATGTTTTGGGGGTCCGATCGGACCAACCCTCGAAAACCCCCAAAACATAGTTGAAAAACGCTGCAAATTATTTCACAAATGTTTATTATTTTTTCAATTGAGTTTGTTTTAGTTGGCTTGCGTACGTCATAACGTCTTGCGTCCAGACTCCTCGGCGTGTCCTATTTCGAGTTGCCACAACCTATACTTCTATAATTATATACGCATGTTTATACTTCTCGATTTGAACTCCTATCTATAATAGTTATTGCCTTAATAATATCATTATCTAAGTACGTACGAAAAGTCGAGAGGATATGTTATTAAATATGCATAGGAAAAGCATTGGTATTAACACAAATATGACCTAGAAAAAAACATATATTCATGCCTCGAAGGAACGCTGTACCCACCACAAGGTGCCGCGGCGCCTCCTCTCACGCCACCCTCTCTCACCCCACTCACCACCCAACGTGACCCCCTGCCAAGCGTGCCAGGCGTGCATCTAACACGTCTAACACTCAAAGCCCCGAAAAAGACACTTTTTCGTCCGTTTTTGGCCCATAGCATCTATGCGAGTAAAGCGATCGGGATGGTTAAACGTTAGAACCAACCAGACCCCCAGTGGAGTCTATGTGCGAAAGAACGGGGTTTTTAAGTAAATTCTTAGGCCTTTTATGGCTCGGACGGCGAACGGCGGACGGCGAATGGCGGACGGACATTTCAAATTCGGATTCTACGCACCTTGAAACGTAAAGTTACAAAGTTTGAGGGGGGGTTATAAAATTTTTTTGCTACACGATCACACAGGCTTATTATTGGAAATAATAAACCAACATGATTACGACCATGATAACATTTCTTTCACCACCCTTGTCACAATTGTGACCTCATTGGTTTATTATTTCCAATAATAAGCCTATGTGATCGTATAGCAATAAATTTTTATAACCCCCCCCCTCAAACTTTGTCACTTTACGTTTCAAGGTGCGTAGAATCCAAATTTGAAATGTCCGTCCGCCGTCAGCCGTCCGCCGTCCGGCGTTCTCGGTCTGGGCCATAAAAGGCCGAAGGATTGACTTAAAAAACCCGTTCTTTCGCACATAGACTCCATTTGGGGTCTAGTTGGTCCTAACGTTTAAACATCCCGATCGCTTTACTCGCATAGATGCTATGGGCCAAAAACGGAAGAAAAGTGTCTTTTTCGAGGTTTTGAGTGTTAGACTGACGTGTTAAAACTCCAACCTGCTCAACCGCAACTGCGCAAGCTAATATTCTATTCCATGGTTAGGATAACAATGGGCAGTAGGACTTCGCAACAGAACACTTTAGGACCAGATCATGCACGACCACAACTGCACGGCCTAATAATTATTATTCTCCTGTTAGTCCGAAATTCACTCATCTCAAAATGCACAACTTTCAAATGAATGCTGATGGAAAAATACGAGTGATATGATAGTGTAAGCGTAATAGGGTAGTGAACCTCCGGTTGTGAGGTAACGAGATCTAGGGAGTACCTCCAGGGTGGCGTGGAATACTTCCTACACTTTTATTGCTTTCGAATTTCATGTTCCTTCGAGGCATGAATATACATTTTTTTCTAGGTCATATTTGTGTGTTAATACCAATGCTTTGCCTACGTATATTTAATAACAAATCCTCTCGACTTTTCGTACGTACTTAGATAATGATATTATTAAGACAATGATTAGTTGAATAGATAGGAGCTTAAATCGAGAAATATAAACATCTATACTATTTTATAAGAATGAAACTCCGTCTGTCTGTTTGTCGTGTCTATGCGAAGCTAGCAACATCCCCTAATAAACTTTTCGTGGTTCCACGTAGTTTTATAAGATTTAATTTGTTTGTAAGAATTTCCAACAGAAAAAAACGTCTGCCAAGTTGGGTGGGCAGTATAACTTCCTCAAGCGAGCGGAGCGAGCAACATCCCCTACAGAAGTTAAAACTACCCTTAGAGATCTACCGTTTGCGAACAAAGCGAGCAACATCCCCTACACGTTTCAATTGTAATACATCGCATGTATACGGCCACACTTTGCGAGCGAAGCGAGCAACATTCCCTACATGCCACACTTTGCGAGCGAAGCGAGCAACATTCCCGGGCTGGACGTGGAGGCGAGCGTAGCGAGCCAGAGCGGCTAGTACTATTTATAAGAAAGAAACTCCGTTTGTCTGTTTATTTTTGTATGTTTGTTTGTCGTGTCTATGCACGGCCAAACGGCTGAGTGGGGGGAGTGTACGAGTGGGGGGATCTTCTTGAGATTTTCCGATAGGGGGAGCGAGCGAATTTCACATTTTCCAATCCCACCCGAACCATGGGCCGTAGGGCGGGAGGGGGGTCGAAGTAAGAATTAATGTGCGCTTTTTGGACTTCCCCGCTTCCCCTACCCCTCTAAACGGCCGTTGAAAATTCCGGAAAATAACGGTTTCGTAGGTTTTCCTACGAGGAAGACGACGGCGCGATCGGATCACGAAAAAAGTATCGGGAAATGCGTAAAAAAAATGCGAGAGTACGGACCCGTTTTCTCGAAAAGTCCGACGAAAAACTACGTTTTTTCCGATTAAAATATACCCCATAAAGGTACGTTTTTCGGAACGGTTTTCGCGAGCGAAATACAGCTTTGATCCCGCCGAATCTGAATCCGAAATCGGATATCGAAAAAAGTGACGTAGGGTAGTAGGTCAAATTTGCGAGCGAAAGCGAGGAAGCGTTTAATATGAGAAATTATTTGTGCCCCGGACGCGAGAAGGCTCTACGAAGACGTCAAGGGGTTCGATGAGGCGGGGCTTGCACCTGACGGGAACGGGTTGCGAGCAGGTACACATAGGTACCTCATAAAATAATGGCCTACCTTTAGAAAAATAGAACTGGAAAATAAATACTTACAAACATTCAACATCTGACTGTACTGTTAGTACTGAAGTGTTTTCATAACTATACTTTTCGTGGTTCCCACATAATGTGCCGCGTTTGATAGTCATTTCCAACAGAAAAAAAACGTCTGCCAAGTTGGGTGGGCAGTATAAATTCCTCAAGCGAGCGAAGCGAGCATCATCCCCTACAGAAGTTAAACCTATCCTTAGAGATCTACCGTTTGCGAGCGAAGCGAGCAACATCCCCTACATGTTTCAATTGAAATACATCGCATGTATACAGCCACACTTTGCGAGCGAAGCGAGCAACATTCCCTACATGCCACACTTTGCGAGCGGAGCGAGCAATATTCCCTACATGCCACACTTTGCGAGCGAAGCGAGTAATTTAATGGGGGTCCGGGGGGCTTGCCCCCCGGCTGGACGTGGAGGCGAGCGTAGCGAGCCGGAGCGGCTAGTACGTATATAATTGAGGAGCTGACATGGGAAACGAGTTAAGTCCAAAAATCAAATTTCATAGGAACTCCCTCTGAACTCTTATCAGATTTTTTTGGACATAATCTCTTCTCCATGTAAAGGTCACACATTTATTCAGGGTGCGATTTAGCAAGGACGGGAGGACCTAAGGCCGTTGGCGTGGCTGTTAACTTGCACTTCGACGAAAAAAAATGTTCTTTAGATTTTTGGACTTAACTCGTTTTCCATGTCAGCTCCTCAATTATAGAAGTATAGGTTGTGGCAACTCGAAATAGGACACGCCGAGGAGTCTGGACGGGCCTTATGACGTACGCAAGCCAACTAAAACTACGATCATACTCAATTGAAAAAATAATAAACCTTTGTGAAATAATTTGCTGCTGTTTTTTCTTTCTTTCAAATACAAGCTAAAAAGTATCTACCAAATTGAAAAGAAATCGCAAAGTTGACCGAACTGTTAACTTATTACACGAGGCAGTTTTTGTGAGGTTCGACAATTTTCAGAATTTGTTACGCGAGTAAAACTTCAAATTTCATGGGATTTCAGAAATATTTATTTGTCAAAATAGTTCATGTTTCAGCTGGCAGTATGGCATTTATATGGTATTTTTCGAGAATCAAAAGACAAATTATATTAGAAGTTTCAACGCTGGTTTCGGAAAAATGCTTGAAAATCAAAGTTGGTTGAGTTATAGTAGAAAAACACGGTTTTAATGAAAAAAAAAAAAAAAAAAAAAAAAAAAAAAAAAAAAAAACGCTGCAAATTATTACACAAAGGTTTATTATTTCTGTATCATACAGACCTTCTACGTAGAAAACTGACCGTAATTATTTAGCCTCACTTATATTTACTAGGTATCGAAACTCGGGGCTTCCAATATTTGGTTCACTCGTTCACTGCATCACAGCTCCAGGACCCCACAATTTTACGCTTTATAGTAAAGTTGAGGGGGAAAAAAAAAAATAAAAACTAAATGGGGCTGTCTAGGGACACCCGAAGGAAGCGAAGCTTTATAATATATCATAAAATGTAGAATAGAATTATGAGTATTTTCATACTCATAAACAATCTCTTCTAATTGGAATTAATTTCATCACACTCTCTCTCTCGCCTTCCCTATCCTCCCTTCCCTCTCCCCTCCCTTCCCTCTCACTCCCTCCGCCTCCCCCACACTCCCTCGCCCTCCCTTCCCTCTCACTCCCTCTGCCTCCCCCACACTCCCTCGCCCTCCCTTCCCTCTCACTCCATCTCCCCTCCCCTCCCTCCCCTCTCTTCCCTCCGCCTCCCCCATACTCCCTCGCCCTCCCTTCCCTCTCACTCCCTCCGCCTCGCCCTCCCTCTCACTCTCTCCCGCCCACCCTCTCCCACCCACAAGGCGTGCGCGCGTTCGTCAGTCTAACACTGACACTTTTTCGCCCGTTTTTGGCCCATAGCATCTATGCGAGTAAAGCGATCGGGATGGTTAAACGTTACGACCAACTAGACCCCAAATGGAGTCTATGTGCGAAAGAACGGGTTTTTTAAGTCAATTCTTAGGCCTTTTAAGGCCCGGACGGCGGACGGACATTTCAAATTTGGATTCTACGCACCTTGAAACGTAAAGTGACAAAGTTTGAGGGGGGGTTATAAATATTTTTTGCTACACGATCACATAGGCTTATTATTGAAAATAGTAAACCAATAAAGTAGTTTCTCAGCACAACCGTGACCCGGCAGCACTGGGTAGTTTCGACGTTTTCGGGAACTAGCTAAAACGGGCCCTTAAAAAGTTGTGTACCCAACCCTGTTTAGCTGTTATTCCATTTGTTTGTTTATAACACGACCACTCCGTATTTCCGTAATTATTTATCCGGGTCTTTAACACGTTTTCCCCCAGTCTTCCACAATTTATAAGGAGTAGAAAATCCAAATTGGCTGACACATGTCTTCAATGTGATTTGGGAGTCTAACAATAAAACCAGCGAAGTAAAAGGCAAATATGCGCCAAAGCACCGACGTATTTCTATTTGCACGCCGTCACCCCTCCTTTGTCGTCTTCCTCCACGGATTAATCCAACCACCAGAGCAATGGGAGAGGCAACAATAAACCGAGAAGGCGGTGTTGCTTATAGGTGCCTCTGACCAAACCTTTTCTATGGAAGGCACAAAAGCCGTCGCCCGAGCGTTCCGGTAATGTACCCGATATACGAAAGGCTTTTCAAAACTGGGGCCTTTGTCCCGAGCAAAAGGATTCCCACCTTATCTCTCTGCCCTTATTTCACCTCAGATCCCCCGTTATTCAGGCTATTTAGGCTTTCGAGATGAGCTTTGCCTTTTATCGTTTGGAAATACTTCTTTTTTTCGCTCTTGGGACGATTAAGCGCATTTATTTGGATCCAGGTTGGCAGCAACATAATGGCTGCGTACCTGAAGTAGAGACGCTAATGAGGCAAGTAAATTCAGAATACATCAACCGATGAAATGGTCTGCTGGATCAGCTTTCTAGGTCTCCTACATCACGAGAGAAACCTGGAGTTGCCTCGCCAGTCACCTATGAAAATGAAGATGAAATTTGTTCCTCCAAAATTATAAGAATACATTTGAAGCAATGAGTAGAAGAAAAAGAAGTGTAAAACACTATTTGAATGATCAGATCCACTTAATTGGCTAGAATTTCCCCACACCGTAGAACATTGTTCCGTGTTGTGTGGGGGAGTAAACTCCCGATTTTTACATGTGTATGCGTTGCGAACTTGTAACTTCTTACTGGCTATAAAGAATCCTTCCTTTAGATTGCGCACAAAAAACCACATTCAACTTATAACAGATCATTGACTCCAAATATTACTCAAAATTAATACTTTTAAATATGTTTTCACAAACGGAATGTTCCTGAGAAATAAGCCAACTAAAAACAATTTTTTTTAATATGCTGATCTTTTATAATTAGTAGGGTTGGTTATATATATAGTAGAGGGTGCTTTCCGCATTAATAGCGGCATACTGTAGAAAATGTGGCGTGCTGTACTTTTTAAACGTGTCTGAGGAGTCAATTGTCTCACAATGTCCCAGAGAGTCTCCTTATCAAATTTCAACTTCCAAGTTTCTTTCCAGTCTAATAGTGGTTACAATCATGTTTACAGAATTAACTGAGAAGGATCATCTGTATGTAAACGATTGAGGAGCTTTTTACTTAAGTAAAAAAAAAAAAAAAAAAAAGTTTCAGTCATGCAGCATGATCGTATGATCTTATCGTATTATGATAATGTCACATTGTATTTGGTGATATGATAATGTATGATAATGTCACATATTCTCTGGTCGACATGTAGATCAATACTCATGAAGTGAACATGTTGAGCGCATATTCTTTCAAGTAACTTAGTGTTTGACGAAGAATGACAAAACAAGTGAAAATCATATTCTGCCAGTCTCTCATCAGGTGTTCCGTTCCAAATTTCAGCTTCGTCGGATAAATAACGGAGAAATTAGCGTCAAGAGCTCACTCAGCTGATTGGGGTGGTTCGACAAGCTTAAATCCTAACTTACTTGGCTCATGGGAGGCTCCATTTCAATGTTCAGCTTAGTTGCATAAATTGCAAAGAAATTAGATTTTTTGAATCAAGAAATCAGCTTACGCTGCTGATTATCAATGCCGATCATTTTGCGACCCATCTTGTCAAAATTCGGTCCAACCGTTTTCAAGTTATAGCGCTTTTAAGAGGATACACATACATACCTACATGCATAAACGCACAACGTGAATTTAATAGCTCATTAAAAAAGAAAAGAAAGTGCGCTAATAATTTAACTTAATAGAATAAAACAATATAGGTACTGAAATTCGCTCATACGATAGTGCTGTATGACCGGAAGGTTTGTGTTTAATGGGATAACTGGATTAAAATTTCTGACTCAAATCTGATACATCGCATTTCCTTGTGCAGTTGTGGAACCATCATGGACGATAGTTGTGATCTAGCGGAGATTCTCGTCCCTGTTGGTTTTGAATGGGAATGAGGCAAACAATGACTCCCTCCCTTCCATTGATTCATTCATCATTTACCAGGGCAGGGGGTGAAGGTTGGAATAAACAATGGGCCCTCAGCCCTTCCATTCATGGATGGGCTTTTCACTCTTCTAAACGGCAGAAATATCACCTGACGAAGAATGCGCGTTCCTCATCCCTGGTCTTGCATAGCAGGTTTGTTCGATAATTCACCGGATCATCTCCCGAATTCATTGTGTTGTGAACTCCGTACAAGGTCCTTATTATACGAGGAAATGCGTTAAAACACATTCATGATGAAATTTCGTCATTTTCCATATTAAATTTTCATATTTACTAACCATTTTCCCCCAACTAAATGATTCTTTCATGTGCTATGTGACAGTACCCGTCATTTCCGAGAGAGCGCGTCTACCTTTCGCTCAACGTTGGGTTGAATGCCATTTCATCTCGTGTTCTTGAGATGACGCGATTAGGGATATAACTCGTTTGATTGGGAAGGAGATTCCCAGAACGCAACTCAATTATGCGGTAGTAGGGGAAGGGGCTCAGAAGAAACAATATGCCCAAGGATTCCAGAAGGAATCCTATTTATCCCTTTTCGTATAAATAATTTCATTGGTCAATTAGGACTTATTAATTTTCAATTTTTCCCCTTTTCCAGTAGGAGCAACTAGGAGGAGAAGGCAGTGAAACGGCCCGAACGGGCAAAGCGATGAGATGAACCTAAATCAAAGCGTAGCGAAGTACTGTGACTGTTAGCAAATTTTTGAAGAAAATTAAGCTATTGCTCTCGCCTCAAAATTTGTAGAATGTGAATTTTTGAAAAACGTTTATGCAGAAATCCGTTTCAGGCTATTCTGAATCATATTCTGAAGTTTAACGCATTTTTTTATGTATGTATGTATATATGTATATATGTAGGGGGGTTGCTGGGGTAGGGTAACTGTCGGTGTTTTTATCTCTTCGGAGCTCCTTAATATCCCTACCCAAGTCATGGTCATGCGTCCCCGTCGCGCAACTTCGGGCACCCTCGGGGTGAACAGAGGGTGGCGAAATGACCGGCTGGCGATAAGGGGGGAGGCTCATGCCAATGGGCCTCCTGTCCCTTACTAATGCTTCCACCGTTATGGAGACAAACCAACACGAGCCTCATAACCCCCACGTGCCCATTGGCACTCGGGGTTCTAGGGGAGAGGCTTGGGGGCGCCCGAGGCAGGGGCGTCGGCCATCCTCCCCCTCATCATGTTCATCATCATCCTATCCCTCTTCCTCTTCCACAGCCCCAATTAATGACCACCAATGTGCCCATTGTGGAAGAGCCTTTAGCTCCAAGCATGGCCTTGGGGCCCATGTCTGGCAGAAGCATCCTGTAGAGACCAACGCAGCAATTAGTATTGAGCGAGACCGGCCCAGGTATGCTGCTGAGGATTTGCGGCAAATGGCAGCAGAGGAGGCAGAGGCTGTGCGCAATGGGGTACGCCAAATCAATGTTTATTTGCAGCAACGTTTTCCCATGCGCACGCTTTCTGCCATTCAATCTCTTCGCCTGAGGCCCCACTACAAGCAGCTTGTCCAGGATGCAATCCTGGATAATAGCAGTGGGGCCTCTCCCGCATCTCCGGCAGACGTGGGACAACAGCCCGCTGTTCAGCAATCCTCCCCCCTGACCTCTGGTCTTCTTTAAGACTTGAAGACTGAAGTATTGAGGCTCGGGCAGCTGGTATGCAGTATTGTTGGTTATGAGAGTGCCTACCTGCAGGATCTGGCGAGGCGAGCAGTTTATGGGCCAAATGGCTTGGAGGACGAGATCGCGGCCTATGTGCAGAGGATCTTGAGGAGGTTGAGGAAGCGACCGTGGGGAGGCACCAGGGAGAAGTTCCACCTAATGTGGTGCCTCCTGGAGGTTGCAGAGCAGCTAAGCAAGCGAGGAGGCGGGAATATCAGTGTGTCCAGAGATTGTGGAGGAAGCATCCGGCTCGTGCAGCTGCGGAGGTACTGGAGGGAGCTGGGGAAGAACAAGTAATGCCCCCCCTCCAGGAGTTTGTGGATTACTGGGAGCCACTTATGAGTGCTCCCAGCCACAACTCTGGTGAGCCAGTGGTACCCCTAGCTTCCACCAGGGACTCCTTACGCAGCATCATGTGCACACCGGTGCTTCATGGCGAGGCATATAAGTGCCTTGTCAGAAACTCCACTTCTGCTGAACCCAATGGTATTTCCGCCTGACGCTGGAATCAAGCTCCAAAGAATGTTAGGCTGCTCATCCTCACCCTGTTGCTACTATCTGGAAGACCCCCGAAAGCGTTGACCCGTGCCCAGACAGTTTTCATCCCAAAGAAAGGGGGAAGTGGGCCTGGAGGCTACCGGCCAATTTCTATTTCGTCGGTGGTCTTCCCCCACTTCCAATAGGTTCTGGCATCTCGCCTCCAAGTGGCTGGTGTCATAGGTCGTCACCTATGACACCACTTGGAGCGTTTCGGCCAGCGGATGGCACAGCGGTGAATCTAACAGTTCTCCAAACTATCATTTCGCTGGCCCGTATCAAGAAACGGCAGCTCCATCTTGCCGCTCTGGACGTCGCTAAGGCCTTTGACACAGTTAGCCACTTTGCCCTGACTGATTGTCTTCGTGGTGTCGGTTCACCTGCTCGTTTAATTGAGTATGTTTGCCTGTCTGTACCACAAAGACGTGACGGTCCTCGAGGCACGAGGTGAGATGTCAGGGGATCCAGGGGGATCCTTTGTCGCCACTCCTCTTCAACCTGGTCGTGGATACGGCCTTGGGTAAGCTGCCAGCTGAAATAGGGTTTGATCTCGCCCCTGGGGTGCGAGTAGGTGCATTGGCTTTTGCTGATGATGTCATCCTACTCGCAGAAACCCGTGAGGGCTTGCAGATCTCCCTCAACGCATTTGCTGAGCAGCTAGCCAGGTGTGGTTTGGTGGTCAACCCAGCTAAGTGTGGGTTGGTCTCCTTGGTCCCGTCGGGTCGCCAGCATAAGGTGAAGGTAGTGGATGAGGAGTGTTTTGTCTTAGGACAAACTTCCATCCCTGCCTGATCCGTGTTGGAGGTCTGGCGGTACCTTGGGGTCGACTTCATGGGTATGGCCACTATAGCCGCAAGCGGTGTGGACCTTGGTGGAGCATTAGCTCGTGTCACCAAGGCTCCATTGAAGCCACAGCAGAAGCTTCGCCTCCTTCGCACGTACTTACTGCCAAAGCTAACCTATGGGCTGGTCTTTGGCAGGCTTACTGCGGGAAGGCTGCTTGAGTTAGATCGTGAAGTTCGCTCTGCTGTGCGCTCTTGGCTAGGCTTTCCACCTGGTGTCCCAAGTGCTTAGATCCACGCACCGGTCAAGGCCGGTGGGCTCGGTATTGTCTCTCTTTCTCCCAGCATCCCATCTTTACGCCGCCAGCGCCTGCTTGCCCTTAGGGGTTCCAGCTGGGAGGTCGCCCGCACTGCTGCTGACCTGGACTTTGTTCGCTGTTGAGTTGGACTTGCTCGAGCAACACCAACTGCTCCAAAACCCAGCTCATCTGCTGAGTTCGCTGCTGCACTGCATGACTCAGTAGATGGTAAAGAACTCTGACAGTGCTCTGAATCCCCCATTTCTACCCAGTGGGTGGAATGGGCTTCAGAGGGCATTGGGGCCCGCGACTATCGCCATTTTCACGCCGTCCGGGTGGCTAAGTTAGCCACCTCGGTGAGGTGTTCGAGGAGTAGTCGAGGGGACAGTAGATACCCTTTGCCGTGCCTGTCGGGGTAAAAATGAGAATCTTTATCATGTGGTGCAGCAGTGTCCTCGTACTCATGGTGGCCGCATTTTACGTCACGATGCAGTTGCCAAGCAGATAGCAGGTGCTTTGTCATCTAGCGGTTGGGATGTCGAAAGGGAGAGACTATACCACATGCCGAGTGACCGGGGTAAGAAGCCAGATATCGTTGCAATCAAGCCCGATGGGTCTGCCATAATCCTGGATGTCCAGGTTGTCAGTGGCAGCGTGGACATGGAGCAGACCTGGCGGGCTAAGAAAAGTAAATATGATAGAAGTGATCTGAGACAAGCGATATCTGAGCTAAAAGGAGTGGCGCCTAATAACATCAAGGTCATGGCTGCGACCGTCTCATGGCACGGGGTGTGGTGCGGGAAAAGTGCCACGGAGCTTCTCGAGTTGGGCATCTCGGCAGGAGTTCTCCGGGGTATCACCACCCGCGTCCTTCGGGGCTCTTATCTTAATTGGTGGTCATTTTATAGGGGCACTTCCTTTCATCCCATTCTTCCTCCTCGTCCTGCAACTTCCCATATCCCTAGAGCCGGCGTCAGGTAAACCTGGGCGTCCTCCCCACTTTTTTATTTTATTTGTTTATTTTCCAATTTAATGGCGTGCCCCCTCCGTCTTTGAGGGGAGGTTTCTTAAAAAAAAAAAAAAAAAAGTATGTGTCATTCCAGAGGATAACTGTCCGTAGAATTGTGCTAGAAACTTCAAACAAATTTCAAAATGTTAAGGACACAAAACGAAAGTTCAAGTTCGTTGGCCAGCATGATCGGATTACATCTTCGGGTTGAAATTTTCAAAAATGTTGTCAAAAATTTCAAAATAGCTTGTTTTTTGCGATTTGTTGTGTGAAATAATTTTTTCAGCATACTAACATGTGGTATATTCGGAATCAGCGTAAACTTTCCTATAAGAATATGTATCAAGTTTTCAAAACTTTCAAAGTTGAAAAATCAGTCAAAAATCGAAATAATGCTGTTCGCTCGTTGTAAAAATCGGTAATATTTGCATGAAACATTGTCCAAATTCAGATTGAACTACTCTTATGGAAGTATCCCTGTATAACCAATCCTAGAACCATGCTGTTTAAAATGTAGGTAGTACCTAGGTGCTTTAACGATAACTGCCTTCAACGATAACTGTCCGTAGAATTGTGCTAGAAATTTCAAACAAATTTTAAAATGTTAAGGACACAAAACGAAAGTTCAAGTTCGTTGGCCAGCATGATCGGATAACATCTTCGGGTTAAAATTTTCAAAAATGTAGTCAAAAATTTCAAAGTAGCCTGTTTTTTGCGATTTGTTGTGCGAAATAATTTTTTCAGCATACTAACATGTGGTATATTCGGAATCAGCGTAAAATTTCCTATAAGAATATGTATCAAGTTTTTAAAACTTTCGAAGTTGAAAAATTAGTCGAAAATCGAAATAATGCCGTTTGTAGTTGTAAAAATCGGTAATTTTTGCATGAAACATTGTCCAAATTCAGATTGAACTACTCTTATGGAAGTATCCCTGTATAACCAATCCTAGAACCATGCTGTTTAAAATGTAGGTAGTAGGTGCTTGTTAAAAAGAAAAAAAAAGAAAAAAAATGTAATCACAACTGATGAGTTTACTCTGTGAAATATTCCGTCCTCCGATTCTCTCGGTCGCTCTCTTTAATGTTTTACGCTCAACTGTTTTAGGACTTGATCACAACTGATGAGTTTACTCTGTGAAATATTCCGTCCTCCGATTCTCTCGGTCGCTCTCTTTAATGTTTTACGCTCAACTGTTTTAGGACTTGATGTAGCTTTAATACTGACTGTGACTTAGAAAATATCAGCCATGAAATTATGAAGAAGTTCTATTTATGTACGTACTAGCACTCTCCACTCGGCCGTCAGTAATGTTCCTGCCTTCAATACTGACCACATTAGACATCGAAATCTATGAATATTTACCTACATTTGTCTTTAAATCTCCTAGATTAGTTTAATAATAATAAAGTATGAGTACCTCCTAATTATTTTTAATAATTTGATTCCATGTTTGTCTATCAAAATCATAAACTAAAATTTCTCTACACGATCAATAGCGACTGAAATGTCGAAGATTTCTTCAAAAATTCGCTCATGGGGTCATGCTGCATGACTGGACTTTTAGAATAGTAATTCTTCATTTCTGCGTAGTTAGGTTTAAGTAAAATGAAAATTGCGGTTCTATCACCCTAACTAAAAGCGGAAACTAATAGAAATGAGATAAATAGAGAAGAAAATAATCATTTTGAAGTCTAATCGTTTCATTGATGAAGTTAGCTAAAAATGAACGGGTTGAAAATTCTGATTCTGCATTAAATTCTGTAAAGAATGCATCTAGTTTCGACTGAACTTTTTTATTTACCAAGGGATTGACTACTTGATGTTATGTATTTTTGAGATGCGAGCTCGCGAGCATCCAGACCACCAAACTATACCCATCATTCTGACCTACGTGTCCAACTAATCTACATTTTACTTTAAGAATTTTGAGGAGAGACAAGTTACTTGCGTCGATTTGACAGCGGAAACGATTTGACAGGAGAGACGCGTGGTTTGATGGATTGCCGCTCAAACAGATTTGAATGCCTTTTCCATTGAGGGCAAATTTCCGGTTCCCTACAGATTAGGGATTGTTCTACAGACATTACCTACGGACGTTTACGGAGGTGGATTCGTCTTTTTACCAGAGACAGAAGGGAAGGTTCATCTTATCGTCGCTTGGCAGCGCTCTGCCGTTTCACCACTTTCTCCTCCTAGATGCTTGTTTTAGCGAATTTTCTTAGAAAATACATAATACATATACATAATGGCTATGCAATTCTTAGGCCGACCCCCAATAATTTTTTTTAAATGTCCACTTTTTTTGTGTAACGTTTTTTGTCCCGAGATGGGAAGCGAGAGGTCGTGGGTTCGAATCCCGGCCAGGCTTGAAATTTTTTTTTTTTTTTTTTTTTTTTTTTTTTTTTTTTTCTCGTGAGACGAAGGTTGTGGGTTCAAATCCCAGCCAGGCTTGATTTTTTTTTTTTTTTTTCTCGTGAGACGAATTGCATAGCAAATTATACTCGTTTTCTACGCAGTAGAAAAGAGAAAAGATCCGGCGAGGCGCGAAGCGCCGAGTATAGATTAGGGGGGTCCAGGGGGCGAAGCCCCCCTGGCGGGGACAAGGGGCGGAGCCCCTTGCGAGGCCCGAAGTATATATATATATATATATACCTTACCTATATATATATATATATATCTATAGGTATATAGATATATATATATATACCTAGGTATATCTATAATATAGATATATATACCTATATACCGAGGCCCGAAGTAATATATATATATATGTGTGTGTGTGTGTGTGTGTGTGTGTGTGTCATTCCAGACGATCACACTCGATAGAATTGAGATAAAAACTTCGTTCTTTCGCCAAAAAATCAAGCATTTCAAAAGAAAGGATGAGTTCGTTGGACAACACTTTTTGAGCACATTAAATTGGTCAAATTTCAAAAAATATACTTGAAAAATCACTAAAAAAAAGGCAAAAAACTGCTAAAAATTAACAAATTTTTTTTTTTTTAGCAGAATGCTACTCGAAAAAAATTAATCGAACATGAACTAGGACATTTAAAAATTTAAGCACAAAATTGTACTGAAAAATGTACTTGAATTTAATTAAAATAAGCTAAAAATCGATAGGAACACTTGAAAAAATCGTAAAAATCCACAAAATCGTTTGTTCATTGGAATATTACTGACAAAAAGTTAATTTGCTGTAAAATGTATAATGAAATTTTTATTTGTCCCCAAAGTGCTCAAATTTCAACAGCATTTAACATAAATGTAATACGACCGTTTATGAAAATTCGCTCATACGATCATGCTGCATGACTGGAACTTTTTAATTAATTACCTAATTGATTATGATTCCAGGCACCTCTACCTTCACTTTACTTCTAGTATTATTATTACTCTAAAATTAAAATTGGTAAAATTCCCATTTTTATATTACAGGGTAATAAGTATTCAAAGTGCTCAAAGAGGGCGTATTACTTATATTTCTAACTTAGTATTTCTTCTATGTTGTAAGTATCCAAAGTTGATCAAGTTACTCTCCCCGATTGTTCCAATCATTGATTGGGGGTTAGTAACCCAAAATGTTTGATGGCAATCCCTGAATAAGTTCATTAAATGAATGTTTCAGACGTCAATTCCTGAACAAGATTCATTAACAATCCATCCTGTTTTATTTTCACATTTTATTCCCAATCGCCAATGCAGCTATTTATCAAGGAGAATAAGTTCCCCGCCCGTAAAACTATCTCAGTAGTACATTTACGAAGAAAGCTGTTCAGCTTTGTGGTTTTCTAGATGACCTTTCCTGGATTTGAACCCATACTACGGACAGACCACATTTTACTTACATAGTCTTCAAATAAGTATGTTTTTAAGGGGGGAAGATTGAACGCAGCACATTTGTGTGCTAGGTAGTAGAAGGTGCTGCCACACTTATGCTCTGTTAATTATTGTGAGGATTTCGGTCCTGATCTGTTACATCAGGTTAATCTATTACAACTATAACATAGAGTTACAGCATATTAGCAAATGTTCAAATAAAATGAAACTATCTTAATGGCTTGAAAAATATTTAAAAAGTTCCAGTAGTGCAGCTAATAGGGGCGGACCGTTCCGGGTGTAATGATACAAGGATCGGATCCGCAGTGGGGATGGAACGGATCGGTACCCGCTTCCTACAGATCCACACGGATCGAAACAAAATTGCCGTGAACGCACCGGTGGTTTTTTGAATTGGATCTGCCTATCTCGTCGAGGTAATGACTGAAAAAAAAAGTGATGAAGGAACGGATCGAAGCCTGATCGGAACCCCATAGTAGGGATGAACCCACAAGTGGCGTAGCTGAGTCATTTCTCATGAAGGGGCAACAAACAGTTTCATTTCATATCGTTTTATTTTACAGTTTTAATATTAATTTCTAGTGCTTGTTGCTGAGTATACGAAGACTATTTTAAACTGCCAAACGTTCATATAGGTAGATAGGTACTCAATGGCTTTTTGTAATGTTCTGTAATCACGGACGCTTTCATATTCATAAACCTACCTATGGATTATTAAAGCATAATACTACTTAGAAAAAATATTATACTATTGTACTAGACTTATTGCATGCAAATTCATATACCTATGTGGACTTTCTCTCTTACAGGTTTATCCTCAATTGATACTTCCGCGCGAAAATAACTTTTTCTGGACAATTTCACACAATTGTATTATATAAGTAGGTACCTGCCTACACGAAATAAAATATCAAAGAAGGCTTCTCAAATTTTTAAAATGTTTAATGCTTAGAGCTTTTGCCTCTGATCTTATACGGTAACTCTGTCCTTATACGTTTAATGGTGTCTATATAGTTAATTTGATTTTAAATGGAGAAAGAGAATGCAGGTAGGAGAATTGCACTCTTAACATTAATAAAAGATAATATTCATCATTCATTGATAAAAGAGAATTCATCATTCATGAATTCTCTTTTATCAATGAGGATTGGTCAAGGAAATGGATACTCAAGATCAACAGCTCCAAATCAGCTGCAGTACCTTTCACCTATTTGAGACAGAACTTCACAGACCAACTTACGATGAACAACGAAACAATACTCATTGTGACACATGTGCGATACCTTGGTCTTCACTTAGATGAGCGAATGACTTGGAGGAGCATGTCACCTACCTGACAAATAAGATCCGACAGCGAATTCGCCAGCTTCGACCTCTGCTCACAAAACATTCCCCTCTCTCCATCTCAACAAATAGACTTATATATCTTTCTCTCATCCGACCAATATGGACCTACTCATGTGGACTGTGGGGAGCAGCTGCAACATGTCACATTAATAAAATCCAAGTGTTGCAAACCCGGGTGTTGCGCATAATAACTGGAGCGGACTGGTTTCTTCGAAATTCAGTTCTCCACAATGATCTTGGAATCCCGATGGTGAAGACTGTGATGAAGGACACGTAAGTGAGAATGAGCAGCGAAATGGTGGACCACACTAATCCCTTAATAGCATCCATTCCCATCAATTCACCTGAACTCCCACCGAGCCGTCGCCTAAAAAAACGTCGCCTTCAAGACGCTCTATTAGGAGATATAGAGTTCGAAAATATGGAATAAACTCGATGAAGGGTAGCCACTGGGCTACACCTCACTTACATGTGCCACATGAATTAGGATCTTTATCCTACTATATTTAATTTCGAGCAAAACTGTAATGTTTTTAAACAATAAAATATCTAATTAATAAAAAAAAAAAAAAAAAACTCAATGTTAAAAGTGAAATTTTCCAACCTACATTCTCTTTCTCAATTTAAAATCAAATTGACTATATAGACGCCCTTATACGTTTAATAAGGACAGAGTTACCAGACAATGAGTGATAAAACCACCAGATTTTCACAGTTTCCCTTTAATAAATATGACGAAACATTCCAATCTCAAAGGTACCTTCTAGGATGTTGAGGAGGCCCCAAAACAGGCAAAGATGAAGTACCGAACCACTAAATACAAGCTCTGACGAGGCCGATATTGGCGAAAGCGCTAAGCATTGAACTTTTTAAAAATTTGAGAAGCCTTCTTTGAAACTTTCTCAACCCTCAAAAACTACTACCGTCAACGGAAAAGGCAACACCCCCCAGAAAAATACGAAATGAAATACAGGACATGAAACCGAGATGAAGGAACATAACAAAATGTAAAAAAACTAAAACCAGCAATACGCTAAGTTAGAATAAAAATACTGCTACTACCTACTACCCAAACGAACCTAATAAAAATTTCTTTATTTCAAACAGCGCCTCAAGTTGCTAGGCAACCGGATTTGTATAATAATAATGGTAGCCGTGTTTTACTGATTACTTTCTTTAATTGAAGGTGTTAAGTACTGAAGTTGGGAGCGTAAAATTATTAATTTTGATTATATCAATACAAAATAATTCTGCATCCTCTATAATTTATGGAGGGGCTCTGCTCACCCAGCTCCTCCTCAAACTACGCCCCTGGAACCCACCCCCGTACGTTGAGATCCAGCCATAGGAGAATCCAGCGAACGATACTGCCCCGTTTTGTTCTTGGAACAAGAGGTTGGGGATTGTCATAGGTGCCTACTCATTCCTAGTAGGCTGCATTGAACCTACCATTCGTATTCTAGGAAATTATTAAGGTGCCTTTTTCAGAAATTTCGTCTTTTTTTCGTTCTTTCCAGTCATATTTAATTCTCTAACTCAATCTGTGAGTCCAAAACTCCAGATGAATTCTAACTAACTAATTAGGGAACATAGGGGGGTTATTAGTAGGCTACAAGGGAGAGGGGAGGGCAGCAAACATTCTGTTTCTGTATGCGTCTTCAGCGTCGTATCAACATCGGTTCCCTGCGAACGCGTTTTCTCTAAAGCAGGCCTGATCGTCAACGATCGCCTTACCCGACTGTCAGCCAAAAAATCGAAAATGTTGGTATTTTTAAACTCAAATTTGTGTTTTTTTTTTTTTAGGGAGAAAACAAATTGATCGAAAAGCTAAATTGATTATACACACCAACCTTCTCTTATGTACATGAAAAATAATGTTTTATTTTGATTTATTTAAATATTTTGTTGAGATTTTGATTGATTCAATTTCCTATTTGTTGGGTCTTGCGGTCTCTCACCAGCGTTTTATAATTATTATTGTAAGAAAAATGTAAACTTCATTACTTATAGCCTGATGAGAATGAGAAGTCGGGGGAAAGAGGCAGAGTGTGAGCGGAGAGAAAGATGGAGGAACGATTCAAGATTCCAAGAATGGAAGGAAGATTTGTTCCTTCTTCCATAGAACGGATCCAAGGGTCCCGCCCAGGGTTGTCAGGTTGAAAAAAAAAAAAAAAAAAAACCGAACGCAATGAGTTAGGAAGGCAGATTTAAAAAACAATGAAAAATTATACTTACAGTACATAATAAGTCATAATAAGTTTACATATGATATAGGTATACAAATATCACATATGATATACAATACAGTACATAATAAGATATACATATGATTGGTAGTTGATATGAATTATTTATCTATCTGATTTTGCATTTTCTATTATGTTCACCAAATAATATTGTCTTAAAATTAAGTCAGTTTTGTTCAAATCGTTTGTGATGTTTTAAATACATTTTTGTGTACCGATAATTTCAACCGTCAAGTACCCCTTTATTCATCTCTATTATGATAATAACACGTATCACTTACATTCAGAAGATTAAATAATAACTGACCATAGAATAATTGTTATTCTTAATTTGAAACCACCGAAGACTTAATAATTCAACGATTTCAACCTTATAGCAAAATTGAGTAAGAGAACATACGCTCGTTTCAGAGTACCTCATGAACGATAAACAGCTGAAAATGAAGAATGAAACAGGGTGAGAGGAAACACCGCGATAAATAAAGTAAAATGAACAATTCTAATTAGGCATTTCAAGAACATTTATAAAACACTATTTAGTTACATATTTAGATAGGCAGAAATCATTCGAATCAATAAATATCCGATAACTTGGAATGTCAAACATCACAATATTATGTCTAATAGTAATAATGAAAGATTATCTCCGTCATTTCAAGATTGTTCACCTCCGTCTTAAACTGAAAAAGAGAATGTACAATTCATGGATAACGGAAGAGTTCGAGAGTTCCCTCATTTGAAATAATGTGACAAGAGCAGAAAAAATGTTCATGATTTTGGGCTTTTAGAAAGCTTTCTAGAGTCGAATTTCAAAAATAACTTAATCTTGACGTAGGTAGTTCCTCAAGAAGTCATGGCTGAACCCGGAGAATAGAAACCTGCGACAGGATCCACAACAACTGGAAATGTGCAGCTCTTCCTGTGAAAACCGGACATTTGGATTTCAAAGGGATTTTCGATCGGACAGCTTGTTAAAAAACCGGACTGTCCGTGCCAAAGCCGGACGGGGGCCCATTTCATAAAAGAACAAGTTACAAGTGTACAAGTTAACAAGTACCGGTACTTGTAATGCACGGTAAACAAGAACAAGTGTTTCACCAAAACAAAGATTACAAGTGTAGAAAAGTTACACTTGTTCAATTCATCAAGTCTGTGGTGAATTCCACCACAATCTTTCAACAGCCCTTTTCAGGGCTACCAAAAAGAAGTACTCACGATACAAGTACATATAAAAGACGTCGAGTTACAACTCAACAAAATAACATATTTCGCCCGAGAGAATATGCGAAATATTCACTCACGAACGAAATATTCACAAATAAGCAACAAGCCAAACACCCACTGCAGGAGAAGGGTTCGTCAGGACAACCCACAAAAGTTGTCTTGAAAACAACAGCCCAAGGAAATAATCAATCGACCTCTAAGAAATGCAAGGGCAAGGCTGGCAAACCAACTCAGCTATCATATTCACAGATTCTGAGAAAACTCTATGCGAGCCAATAAGAGAACACCTGGCGAGCTAATGAAATTAAGCGAACCAACCAGGGGGCGGCAGGAGGCGGCCACCTCCCTATAAATACCCCGCACGGAGCCTTCCGTATTCATTCCACCTTCTGCTCTCGCTGACGACTCTTCTCATCTCTCGACGAAGTTTCTACACGCATTCAAGACTCAGAAAGGCATATCTTCCTCTCCTCACAGATTCTCTCGATCTTCTTGGCATCTACGAGTCTAGTCATTGCACTACTCATTGCCCAACGTAGATCTCCAGTAAGGGTCCCACCCGGCACGTTTAAGACTTCGTCTAAAACGTCGCGTCCGCAGGGAGACCTGAGCCGTATCACCCGAATCTCGCAGCCTTCGGCTCTTGATTGCCCGAGGGGTACGCCGGGAAATTGCACAGCTCATACGCTCCAATTTACCGTCCAAGGAAGCCTTTATCAAGGCTCGGAGAGGACCCCGACATCAAGCTGGGAGAGAGCTTTGTCGAGCGAGTCCCTCCTCTACATAAATCCTTCATCCGAACGGAAAGGTATTTTTCTATCGAGTAAACACACTCGGATATCTCGATGGAGCGAAGCCCCTCTTACTTCCTCGGGTTCGAGGGAGAAGAACTTGGCGAGGGGACAGGCGTCGGCCCTGCTCCAGCTCCTTATCCGAAACTCGATTCTCACTCAAAACGTAGTGACAAACTACCCGGGCCAGCTCCGCGCCCAAAGCTCGAACCTCTCGACGAGATCGCAGCTTTACCTAATAAACCCTCAGAAAGTTTGTTAGCTACTCCCGTGCACACGCAAGGGATCGAGGATTCTTTTCAGAATCTCTCGGAAGGTAGTTCTTACGGTTCTACCCATGAATATACTAAATATTCATCTCACGATCGCACCGTCGATCCGAGTGTTAAACACACTCCTATCCTGCATACACCGCACGGACCAAAAGGTACTTTCCAGTACTTCAATCAAACACATTCCGTCCCTCCTACAGATGTAAATCTGAGACCGGAATATTACACAACGGTTCAGCACCCGAATACGCATTTCCAAACAGCTCGAACCGAACCTGGCGCCCCTCGCGGCATACCAATGAACGAACCACGAGGTTCAACCACCCAGCAAAATGTCCTTGACAATTTCGCTCACATTTCCTTCGGAAATAATACAGGGACCAACCCGCATAACCAAGATACGGGTACTTTTCACAACGTCCCACTTGGTCTACCTACACCAAGTAGAACATATATAAATCCACTACAAATGGTGACCCCGCCTTTGAACAGGCTAAACACGGAGCAATACGTTCCCTCTTATGAAGCTAGTGGATTTCAGGGAACCACTGCGGGCGTGCGACCCCCGCCGGGCCTCTACGCCCCACATCTCACACTTCAACCCTCTCCACAAAGTGGCTTTAAAGCACTTTTGGAGGAAATAGGTGACTATCAAAAACCTATTTTTCAGAAGAAAAATATTGATCGAGCTCTCGCAGAGTTCGATCAGTACTGCATTCGCAAACATTTGAGAACACAAAACGAGTGTTTCTCCGCCATTTACAAGTGGGTACCTGAGGAAATGAGAGAAGCTATTGACTCAGCATATCTCACGGCACCCCACGCACCTTACGACGAGGCTAAGAAACGCCTAACTCGAGAATATGGGTTGTCTATGCAAGACAGACTCCTCGCACTAGAGGACCCATCATCTCTCGCCAAAAAACCCAGCACTAAGTACCATGAAATGTACGCTAAAGCAGTTGGGTACTTTTCGGAGGCATTGATCACACAAAAGTGGATCGAAACTCTGCCAAACGACGCACGGGGTCTCGTCGCAGCACAAGCAAGCACGAGCGCCCGGCTTGACCTGGCCGACACGCTACACGCGTATAAATCAGAAACTCCTTCCCTTAACATTAGGGGAGTCGAGTCAAACAACAAAACAAGCACTTCAAGCCCTAAGAAGTCTGTTACACAAAAAACTGAGTATAAACCTCACAAACCTAACATCTACATCTGCCGAAACCACACTCGTTTCGGCACAGAGACACGTAAGTGTGCGGATCCGCAGCACTGTGGTTGGAAACCAACCGTCTCGAAGTCAACCAAAAAGGCCGCAGCTATTAGCCAGCCAAAACATAAAATAGTTTCGAGGGAAGCTACACCAGAACCGGTACCCAAAAGTACCGTTCCCACTTCAGACAACGAGTGCTCGGAAAACGAGTAACTGCCAGTGTAGCAGAGCCTATACGCCGGCAGACCAAAGATTTTAAACGGCTCTTTTTCAAGTGTCAACTTCACGGCACCGAATTCCTCATTGACACGGGAGCAGAAGTGAACATTCTGCCCCAAAATGTCACTAAAAAGCTGGGTTTGAAGGTTCTCAAAACCAATATCAAGCTCACAGCTGCAAACGGCGCCCCAATCGAAACATTGGGACGAGCCAACACAACGATCAACATCGGTCTCGGTGACATGACCACCGATTTCATGATCACAAAAGTCGACCTAGCCATCCTAGGTATTCCCTTCCTTGAGTCCTGGGACATCGGGATCAGAGTCAAACATAAATACATTTATAGACAAAAAATGAAGAGCTATGCCGACCAAACAATAGCAGCTGTCATACAAGAGAAATTCTCTGATGAACAAATCGAAGCGGCTATTCCTCACCGGGACTACAGCTCAAGCTCAGATAGCACACAAATTATTGAGGATAAGAACATTAACTCAATAATCGAGATTTATAAACGGCAAATGGACAAGCTCCAAGGCAAGTGGAAGGACAACGGGGTTTACCACCGTATAACTACCGAAGGCTCACCTGTACACTTCCGAGCAAGGCCTATGGCGGGTGAAAAAAGATCCCAAGTTAAGAGCACTTTCGAAAAAATGCTCACAGACGGCATAATCGCCCCGTCTGACTCCGAATGGGCTTCACCCCTACACTGCGTGCCAAAAAAAGACGGGACGTGGAGGATCACAGGCGATTATCGTTTCTTGAACGCTAAGACGAAGAAAGACGCCTATCCTCCACCTCACATACGCTCTTTCCAAGCCAATTTGCACAATACACAAATCTACTCGACTATAGATTTAAAATCGGCATACTATCACATCCCGATGCACCCCGATGACGCTCATAAAACAGCCATTATCACCCCTTTTGGCCTGTACGAATTCAAAAAGATGAGCATGGGGTTAGCCGGCGCTGCCCAGACTTGGCAACGCTACATGGACAACATAATGCGAAAATTCGAATTCGCGTTTGTCTACCTGGATGACATTTTGGTTGCTTCCAAAACCTACAAGGAACATTTGGAACACCTCAAAAAAATTTTTGACAAATTGGGAGAACACGGGCTCCGAGTAGGGTTCGACAAATGCGTTTTTGCCCAACCCACCGTCGACTTCTTGGGTTTTACTATCTCAAAACACGGGATAACCCCTAAAAGAGACAAAATAGAAGCCATTGAACAGTTCCCACGACCGATAGACGTACGAAGCCTACGCAGATTTTTGGGAATGTGTGGTTTCTACCGAGCTTGCTCTAGTAAATTCGCACACATGGCTCAGCCCCTATACGACGCCATTCAATCAAACAAGAAAAATGACAAAACTCCGATTGAATGGACACCAGCAAGGGAAGAAGCTTTCAATAGCTTAAAACAAGCAATGATCAAAGCCACATTGCATAACATAGCCCATCCTCACCCTACAGCGGAATGGAGGATAGTGTGCGATGCGTCCGACACTCACATCGGAGCAGCTCTAGAGCAAGAAATAACAAACAAGGATGGCTCAAAGACATACCAACCATTGGGTTTCTTTAGCAAAGAAATTCCTGAACAATGGAAAAATAAAGCCTCCTTCGACAAAGAGATGTTCGCCGCGTACCAAGCTTGCATACACTGGCATAACGACTTGGACGGACGCTCTTTCCATCTATGCTCAGACCATAAGCCACTACTAGGCACAATGTTGAAGAAAAATGCTCATTTTTCTAAAATGAGACTAAGGTGGTTGACATACATATCACAAATGACAAGTGATATTCGACACATACCCGGAGAACAAAACGTCGTGGCAGACGCACTCTCCAGACCGTTTGACCCGGTTGAAATTCAAACCAAGTCAATTTCAACTCAGACAGACGAGGGTCCGGCGGAAGCCGAAATTTCGAAAGTAACGGCCGCAGTTGAGTGCAACCTTTTACTTCAAGTACTAGAAGCACAAGAGAAATCTCCTCCCACGTCAGAGGACACGCGGAAACTTACAAAAGTTGAGTTTCCACAAGGGGAGCTATGGTGTAACCTAGACTTAGGACACCCCAGGCCTTACATACCAAAAGACATGAGACACGATATAATCAGCCAAATTCACAATTTGGGTCACCCAGGTATACACTCTACAGTATACAAGGTGAAACAGAGGTATTTCTGGCACGGACTACGCACAGACGTCTCAAACTGGGTAAGAGCATGTGAAACTTGCCAACGAGCCAAAATCACTCGCTCTGTTAAACTACCTTACACAGAATTCGAAACGGCCACGAAATTCTCTCATGTCCACGTCGACATAACCGGGCCATTACCATTGGCAAAAGGACGAAAACAATACCTTCTCATGATGGTAGACAGAGCGACAGGTTGGGTGGAGGCTGTTCCCCTAACTAATATTGAGACGTCCTCTATAACTGACGCATTTATTAAAATTTGGGTAGCTTCCAAAGGAGTTCCCAAATACATTACCAGCGACCAAGGAGCCCAATTCGAATCAGCTCTGTTTCAATCGATAATGGAGCGTCTAGGGGTAAAACATACACACACACTGCCATACAAACCTTCAACAAACGGCATGGTGGAGCGTAGAAACAGATCACTGAAAGAAGCGATCAAAGCTCAAAACGAAAATTGGCTCGACGCACTACCTAAAGTACTACTAGCAATGCGTACAGCGGTGGACCCAGCTACGGAAACAACGGCTTTCCAAAAAGTCTACGGGATAGATGTACCCCTTCCAGGGGATATATTCGTTACATCAACGAATATTTCTGAACCAATATTTTTCCGCTCCACCCATATAAAGCATAATAACACCAAATACGCTGTGAATATGCCCAAAAACTTGGATACATGTTCACACGTCTATATAAGAGTGCCTACTCAACTCTCTTCATTGCAATGCCCATACACAGGGCCTTTCAAAGTGATAAAACGAGATAAAGTTTCTGTCACAGTGCAAATTGGCGAACAATTTAAAAAAGTTCCCAAACAGCAAATTAAACCAGCATATACTCTGGATGACAATGAAACGGCGGCACGAAGCACAATTTCGGACAAACAGGAGGAAAACCTCCGAAAATCCGACAGAGGACGCGTTCCCTCAAACAAATTCGGCGAAAATTGGGTGACGTCACTCAGCTGCCAAACCAAAACACGTAGCCACGCCCCTTTTTCTCGCATAGGAACAGTGGGGGCTATATATACGGAGCGCAGTCAGCCTACAGCTCATACCAAATCAAGCCATGACACAGCCGACTCCAACAATCGAAGCGATGTCCACGGAGGAAGAGGAGGCCTTCCTCCTCTGCGAGGAACCTCCAGCCCTGCTGGAACCTCTCCCGCCGTCTCCGACCCCCCCAATGCAACCGCCCGCTCCGAGAGAGGTCGTTTGGAGGGCTCCCCAACCCAGCACCAGCCAACAGCCGGCTCCGACCACACCAAGAATCGAGCAGAGGTCCCCAGCTCGTCCACCCTCCAAATGGATCAGCTCGGGAGACGTTCCCGTACCTCGCTGGGACCAGATGAGCGCAGCAGGGTGGTCTTCACCCGAACTGCCCTCACCGCAACCACCCAGCCGCGGCCGCGGGCCCAAACCTCGCGAGTTTGGTACCCGTCGGCAGGGCTCAGGTCGGGGGAGGCCAACCTGCGGCGCTCGCCGCAACCGGCGAGGCCGGGGGTCCCCTCCGGCGCGGGGCGGGAGGACTGCACAACCACCTCCGCCCCAACTGGTGAGGGTAACCTACGGAGAATTCCGGGTTTCCCTCCCAGTTCTCCCCCGAGCACGTCGTCGTTGATAACACGACGTCTTGGGGGGGCGCCTGTGGTGAATTCCACCACAATCTTTCAACAGCCCTTTTCAGGGCTACCAAAAAGAAGTACTCACGATACAAGTACATATAAAAGACGTCGAGTTACAACTCAACAAAATAACATATTTCGCCCGAGAGAATATGCGAAATATTCACTCACGAACGAAATATTCACAAATAAGCAACAAGCCAAACACCCACTGCAGGAGAAGGGTTCGTCAGGACAACCCACAAAAGTTGTCTTGAAAACAACAGCCCAAGGAAATAATCAATCGACCTCTAAGAAATGCAAGGGCAAGGCTGGCAAACCAACTCAGCTATCATATTCACAGATTCTGAGAAAACTCTATGCGAGCCAATAAGAGAACACCTGGCGAGCTAATGAAATTAAGCGAACCAACCAGGGGGCGGCAGGAGGCGGCCACCTCCCTATAAATACCCCGCACGGAGCCTTCCGTATTCATTCCACCTTCTGCTCTCGCTGACGACTCTTCTCATCTCTCGACGAAGTTTCTACACGCATTCAAGACTCAGAAAGGCATATCTTCCTCTCCTCACAGATTCTCTCGATCTTCTTGGCATCTACGAGTCTAGTCATTGCACTACTCATTGCCCAACGTAGATCTCCAGTAAGGGTCCCACCCGGCACGTTTAAGACTTCGTCTAAAACGTCGCGTCCGCAGGGAGACCTGAGCCGTATCACCCGAATCTCGCAGCCTTCGGCTCTTGATTGCCCGAGGGGTACGCCGGGAAATTGCACAGCTCATACGCTCCAATTTACCGTCCAAGGAAGCCTTTATCAAGGCTCGGAGAGGACCCCGACATCAAGCTGGGAGAGAGCTTTGTCGAGCGAGTCCCTCCTCTACATAAATCCTTCATCCGAACGGAAAGGTATTTTTCTATCGAGTAAACACACTCGGATATCTCGATGGAGCGAAGCCCCTCTTACTTCCTCGGGTTCGAGGGAGAAGAACTTGGCGAGGGGACAGGCGTCGGCCCTGCTCCAGCTCCTTATCCGAAACTCGATTCTCACTCAAAACGTAGTGACAAACTACCCGGGCCAGCTCCGCGCCCAAAGCTCGAACCTCTCGACGAGATCGCAGCTTTACCTAATAAACCCTCAGAAAGTTTGTTAGCTACTCCCGTGCACACGCAAGGGATCGAGGATTCTTTTCAGAATCTCTCGGAAGGTAGTTCTTACGGTTCTACCCATGAATATACTAAATATTCATCTCACGATCGCACCGTCGATCCGAGTGTTAAACACACTCCTATCCTGCATACACCGCACGGACCAAAAGGTACTTTCCAGTACTTCAATCAAACACATTCCGTCCCTCCTACAGATGTAAATCTGAGACCGGAATATTACACAACGGTTCAGCACCCGAATACGCATTTCCAAACAGCTCGAACCGAACCTGGCGCCCCTCGCGGCATACCAATGAACGAACCACGAGGTTCAACCACCCAGCAAAATGTCCTTGACAATTTCGCTCACATTTCCTTCGGAAATAATACAGGGACCAACCCGCATAACCAAGATACGGGTACTTTTCACAACGTCCCACTTGGTCTACCTACACCAAGTAGAACATATATAAATCCACTACAAAGTTGCTTTTTTCTTGGCTGTATTCTTCAGCAGAAGATGATTCCCACATATTACACCGAAAAATTGTCAACTCACAATGCGAGAAAATAACAAGTTTACAGGTGAAGGGTCGTAGGTTAAAAATCGGCCATTTTTTACAACTGTAAAACAGTGAATTGTTCAAAATGATGGAGAAACACTTTTAACTTACCCAAATTCGCCTGTAAACTTGTTAATTTTCACAGTGCATTACAATTCTACCTTTATGAAACGCTTGCACACTCATTTTTTACAACTTGTACATATAATTGGCTTGTAACTTGTCACTTGTTGCTTAATGAAATAGGCCCCTGGCAACCCTTGTCCCGCACTCGACACCTCCGAGGGAAAAAGCTGACTTGGGTTAGGATAGAGACTTTTTGCAGCCACCAAGAGGCGGCCTACTACGGTACCGTACTTATTCAGCGAAATGGTTAATGCGCATGCGCGACGTACAAACAGCCGGGCGTCTCGTCATCACACGCCGTGCAAAACCGCAATCCTACGTTCTTCCATGATGGCTTCTCCACGACGAGTTCACACCGTGTTGAGCTACCTAACCTGACACTTTATGAACAGTACCATTACTTATTTACTTTTTGTCGGTGTCTCAGTCCTCAGTGTTACATTTTCGATTTACTTTTTCATTCATATTCATATGATCTTACCTTATCATATATATAATATAACATCATACCTATACATATGACCGTTATGGTTGAGGTACGGCCCAAACTATTGAATAAAAAATAAAATAAATCGTCACATAGTAGTCTGTATCATGTAATTACCGCATCAAATAGGTATATCATCCTACCATTTTTCGATAATGGATGAACCCAATCGCCTGCTTCGGCTTTTCAATGAAGGGTTGATTAATGGAGGGGATATGGACGAAGCTTTTGATAGACATATCACAGTTATATGTGGAGAGGAGGGTTCCGGCGTGAGAGGTTTGGCGAGTTCAGCTCAGAGCAACTGACGGACGAAGAGATCGTTTTAATGTTAAGATCTCAATGGAAGCACCTACTTCTATTGCTATATTTATTGGATATACAGATGGAAATCATACTGCCTACCGGATATTTCAGTTTGAATGAAGAATATGTTCAGTTGACGTGTATGAAGAAACTATAGGTAGGCACCGCTCACAAACAACTTCTCATTTTTAGCGAATGTTAAAAAATATTTTCAGCTATACTCAACTGCATTTGTTAGGATTTTAATTGGCTGATTTATTTGTTACCTTGGTTGTCCGATTTGGAACCAAGGTATAATCGGAATGTCAGTTGGACAGCAAAGAGTAACAAAACACTAAAAGACTGGCTGCCTTTGACTTCAATGTTTCAGCCATTTAATTTTCATAAATTTCAAGCTTTAAGTCACGCTAAACGTCACTTCTACAGTCGTCGCGGTTGTCACAAAACCATGCAAAAAACAAAAGATCCAGTTAGCATCCATGTGCTCGCCTTATCTCGGGGACTACGGTTTGGACGGTTTCGTTCATGGGACGACTGCAAAAAGTCTCTGATGTCGCGGTCGATACCGGGACAGTAAGGTGGAATTTCCCTGACGCGGCTACGGCCGGCGGCTGCGGCGGGCGGTTTCGCCATGTAGATACTCAAGGTTTGTATGTACAGTAAGTCCCGAACGGTTCTGAACTGACCACGCCCCTTTTTGGCTGTATGCACAGCTTTGAGTATTAATAAGATGGAGGGCCATTGCTCTGAATTCAACGCTGTTCCCCCGTCAAGGCATACGTGCCACTACTATCGCGTTGGCTTTGCAATTGACCCGTTCCCGCCACGCTTTTTCCAAATTCAAATGACAAAGCAGTTCATTGTAATTTAAGTTTTGTTTGATATTACTTATTATTGTTACATTTTAGTATCAATTATGTATGTAGACATAACTGACTAGATGTTAGTATGTTCATACTTTGGTTCCCATGCCCAAATCTTGGTGCCTCCTTTTTTTTTTTTTGGACACACAGAACAGCTGATCTACCTTCATCAAACATCCACTAGAGTGTACTGGCGTCATTTCAACACTCATTCCCACAGTGTAAAAAATATGAAATATTAATGGTGTTAAAAAGCGGTCTACATGTACGGTGCACAATTAGGATATAAATCTTAAATAAGAAATATGTCCTAGGTAAACAATCCCCATTAATTCACCAAACTCAACATCGCATCTTACATCAGCTGATCAGTGTTCGGCCATTTTGCCCCTGGTCAATTCAAAAGCCAAACGACAGTAGTGGCACGTATGGTTTGACTGCCTGAAACATCACTAATAGCCCTCCATTTTATTAATAGGTACTCAAGGACAGCGACTGAACGAGTTCGGGATTTTTAGTTCGCTGTTCACAGAGCCAGTGCGGGACTATCCAGAACACGTTCTATCGGTCCGGGATTTTTTTCGGAACTTCTAGTCCCGCTCATGCGCAGTAAACTATTTACGCTCCGCCCCCTACAATTTCCCCTGTGGGCTCGCAAGTGGAGTTTTATTGTTGTTGTTTTCGGCAATACTGTTTGCGATTTTCGGTAACTGATATTGTGACTAAGTCATAAGTTTGATAGCAAACAAAATTCTAGTGCTTTATAATCAAATATAACACAAATTGACTTATGTAAATTTGCTATTTTGGTCATACTGCACAATTGGAACATTTAGTGAATTTTTGAGGAAAATAAAACTAGGTACGTGATGCAATGTCTAGAAAAATTTTACAAATTAAATTTAAATTCGTGAAAATCCGTTTCGAGGTATTTTGAAACGATTCCTGGATTTCAATACTTCTGTTCTCTTCTGTGTAAGGCTCAGTTCGGAAATTCGTGAAACTCTTTGCTTCCAAGACTTTTCCCAAACTAGAAAGGCTCATTAAATTCCTACAGTCTCAATCGGAAATTGGTGGAACTCGTTACCGCCCGAAGGTTAGGTACCTACTACATTACTAGCTACTTCACAGAAATTCTTGTGAGCCGAGCCTCTTCTATTTTATTCTTCTTTCAATATTACCTATATTTTCCACCTAAAAAGTTGGGGGAGCAATATGTTCAGTTGACGGGTGCGAAGAAACTATATACTTAGGTACCGCTCACAAACAACTTCTCATTTTTAGCGAATTTTAAAAAATATTTTCGGCTATAATTGCATTTGTTTTTATTTTAATTTACTGAAATACGACTCGTATTTATTATCTTGGCTGTCCGATTTGGAACCAAGGTATATTCGGAATGTAAGGTTATCAGTTCCGAATTGGTTCGAAACGCGTATGGACTGCGAGGAGTAATGAACCAGTTCTCATCCCCTCCCTTGTCGGTCCTCTTTCGAACCTAGTTCGATTCTGAACAGGTCCAGGACTCACTGTACATACAAACCTTCTGCCGCCGGCCGCGCCGCGCTGTGAAAGAAAGTTTTCTCAGAGCGGCGCGGCCGCGGCGGCGGCCAGCGGCCGCATACCTAGGCTCCAGCTTCAGTTTCGATCATGTCGAGCGAGAATGTTGTTGTGGCCGTTTTATTGGCAGAGGAGGATGAAGAGGAAGAATTATTGGTGATGAAAAGGGAGCCTCAAACACGAATGTTTTCAACTCAAACAGAAGAGGGCTTTTTCAATATCCTCATTGAGTGCCACCTGAAAAATGACGAAGAACGGTTCAGATCTTTCTTTCAGCTTAACTTTAAACAATTTCACTACGTCGTTTCGTTGGTGAGAGAAGACCTGACGAAATATGGTACAGCACGAGTTCCACTACCTATTTCTGCTGAAGAAAAAGTCGCCCTAACTTTGAGGTAATAATTGTCTTAAAAAATTGGCTTTATAATTCTTGGCTTTAGTCTTAAAATATTGGCTTTATTCTAAAGTTTTGGCCCTAACTTTGAGGTAATAATTGTCTTAACAGCTCTAAATTGTAAAGTTTTGGTCCGATTTCGATATTCGATCGGTTTCCAGGGATGCGGGGTAAATCCTAGATGGTCCCATTTAACGTAGGTATTTCAAGCCCATGCGCAAGCGCGAACGTCAGGAATGAGGAAGCTATGTGCTAGTTTGTCAGAGTATTTTTTATTATGATTATATATAAACAAATGGTTGGTACATACATTTTTAATCCACACAAAAGTCGCTCTTTTCAGGGGAAAGAACGTTCTTTTGGTTCTGATTATCTTCTGGATTTGGCAAAATTGAACCTTCTTGAAACGTTGCAGGCATGGAAAGGTTGAACTGTGTTAGTTCTCCAGGGTATGCAGGACTTCGCGACTGAGTCCTTGCAGTTCCCTCAAGATTGCTGATCAGGGTCAGAATCCCTAGCTTCGCTTCTGTTATCAATGGTGGGGGAAATTTCTTCACTGTCATAGCGATGCTCTTCATGAACAAGTCGATCATCTCTTCTTTCTATTGCTTTTTTTTATCAAATCCATGCGTTCAGCAGACCTTTTTTCAAAAGCTTCATATTTTGAAGTAGTTGTTGTTCTGGCTCGCTTGAAAATTTTCCTGCGAGGAGAGCATTGATGGCTGGAGGCAGATGTGGAGGGTATAGTCGGGATAGGAGAACTTTGACGACTTGAAGAAGGTGACTCCTGAGAATGTGGGGTTGGTGAGTTGTCCATACTGAGCTCTTCTTCATCATCAAGGATTTCGGCTGTCTCTGTAGGCATAGTGTTGATCGAAGGTCTTTCGGTTTTCACTTTTTCGAGAAACGATAGATGTTTGAACAGATGCCATTGTCGATAGAGATTTTCTCTGGCAGCGCTGCCCGTGCCAGCCTTCTTTTTCTTTTTAAAATAGGTGTCCCTTATGTTCTTCCACCGCTTCTTGCAATCCTCACCTGAAAAAAGTTATTTAAAGTTATTTTTTTTAAATCCGGGGGATGGGGCGTTATCGGCTTAAAGTCTGAAAATTCCTATTTCTGGGGGGGGGGGGGGGGGGGGGTGCAAATGTACACAAGGTCCTACAAGTTTGATTTCTTTATGTTGCAGGTATCTAGCAACAGGTGAAACATTCAGGTCACTCTCATTCGCTTTTCGTATCTCCCAATCCTACATCAGTGGACTTGTCAAAGACACCCTGTATGCTCTCTGTGAAAGACTAGTTCCAATCTTTCTTCCAAAGCCAACTAAAGAGACACTCTCTCAGAGCGCAGCTGCGTTCAATGAAAAATGGAATTTTCCCAATTGTGTAGCAGCCATAGACGGGAAACACGTTAGAATGTTTTGTCCCGCAAAATCAGGGTCACTTTTTTTCAACTACAAGGACTATTTTTCCATCGTTCTACTTGCTCTTGTAGATGCTAACTATAAGTTAATTGCTGTCGACGTTGGCTCATATGGAAAAGAGGGAGATAGCGCAATCTTCAATAAATCAGCATTTGGACAAAAACTTCAGGATTCCGACTTTTACCCACCAGACGCAACTCTTCCTGGTTCAAACATGCCATTACCTCATGTTATAGTGGGGGATGAGGCATTTCGACTTCAAAAGCATATTATGAAACCGTTCAACAAGCCTTCGGCGAGAGCTGACAACGTGAAAGCTATCTTCAATTACCGATTGTGTCGAGCTAGAAGAGTGAGTGAGAATTCGTTCGCCCTCTTGAGTCAAATTTGGAGGATCTACTACTCACATATCTCAGTGCAACCTGCTACTGCTGACAAATTAATATTAATCACATGCTGCCTTCACAATCTATTGAGGGATGCCTTTATGGAGGAGGACAATAAATGTCACTACAACTACGACCATAGTCATTTGACGCCTGATGGAACTGTAAGTTTTTCCCCATCCACAGATCTGGTGGATTCCAACAGTTCGAACGGTTTCAAGTGCGTGATCAATTCGTCCAATATTTCAACACCGAGGGGGCAGTACCGTGGCAAGATTCTCGAATATGACTGTATTTGAACTACATGCCTGTTTACTTTGCACAGCCACGTATCAATTTTTGCTAAGTGGGTAGTCATCAACTTCTCTAAATTAATCGTATTAATGTTTTATTCATTTTAATTTTTTTTAATTGATGGTATTAGAATTTATAATAATGGTATTTTTATTAAAAGTATGGAATTTATGAGTACTTACTTTTTATTTTCATCAGCTCACCAATCTCTTCCCATGTTTTCTCCTTCTTCCCAATGTTCTTGTACTCATCTACCTCACTATCGTACAAAAAAGAATATTTTGCCACGACGTGGATTAGAAGTTCGTCATCTTCGTGGGTTCATTTCAAGAGGGGTAATGAACACAAGTGAGCCAAACTACCCAGAAACGAGCACCCAAACGCAGACAGAAAGATGTGATTCACGCGTTTCCCCCGCCTCTCTTGAAGCATTGATCGGGCTCAATTCTGTAATGCACAGTAAAATAGAGAACCCCATTGCGGGTCTGCATACACTAGCCGCGTAGGCGCGCGGCTGGACTGCTCCCTCGACCAGTCCGGCCGCAGCCGCGGCGGCTGTCATGTAGCGGTTTTCAACACCATGTAGCCGCGGGGGCCATGTGAAATTTATTTTGTTGAATTAGGGCCGGTTTATCAATTATCTACATTAACTGCAGGATAGCTATACCGAGTATAGCGCTATACTCCAGATAAAGAATGTGAGTCGTTTATCAATGCCGAAATACCTAGCGGATAAAATTATCCTTCAGATAAATTCTGTCTGGCAGATAGCGCCGTTAGCATCCTCATTGGTGTCCGCAGGCGACAAAATAAGGGCGATTTACACATGGAACTACCACAGAGTAGAGTAGGAGGTACATTTTCTTCATGGATCGACCATTAGAAGAACCGTCTGACGTCCACAAAACAACAGTGTCATCATCGACAGTTTTATCTCGGCAAATAATAAGACAAAAGACACCATATTTTTGCTGTTGCTTCATTTGTAGAGAGAGAAATACCTGTATGAGTTGCGATCTTGCAACCTGAATTATTATGAATGAATTATTGTGATCAGTAAGTTGTGGACTTAATTTCATCTTCGAAATGTGTTATAAAGTAAAGAACGGTATCTTTGTACAACCGAAACCTCAAAAATGTGCACTCGAAGCATTTTAGTAGGTGATCTACACGGAGTCTTACTATATACGGTCTTCTTTTCCATTCAACGAATTATGCTACGATAAAATCTTCGCCGTTGCTGCTGTTTGAAGACAAATTCCCAAATATATCCATTGGAAGGTACAAAAATAAAGACAATCAAACTTGATTCAAATAAGATTTTTGTAAATAAATAAACTTGTTTGAGGTTAGAAAGCTCTAGATATCTCATTAACCTCCAGTTATAATAGTTATCCAGCCGTCCAGGGACCAGATAAATTTAAACGCCAAATAAGGTTTAACTAGGGATTGATAAACACCCCATATCGTGTTATCTGGAGGATAACGCTATACCTTAGATAAATCCCCCTTATCCATTGGATAAATGTGATTGATAAACCGGCCCTTAATGGAGACCCTCTGGTTAACTGACTTTCGTCTACTGCCAGAAGGCCCCATCAACACAAAAGATGGGGGGGAGGGGGACTGCTGCCTACCTTCTAGCGAGTTCACTGCCACCACGAATCCAACCTCTATCGGAGGGCAGCCGGTGAAGCTTTGCCAAAGGCGATGCTTCTGTGGCCTGGGGCTCCCTCCGCCCGTGGTACCATGGGCACCGAGCAGAAGCCCAGTAACCCCCCCCCCCCCCCGTCTCAAGCCCCCTAAGCCTAGAATGGTCGCAGGCTCGACCCTCTCAATGGGAGGGCCTACCGCTTCTCATGAGCCAGTGATCGTGTGGATTGGACTTGCCACCCTTTCACTGTCCCATGATGGATACGGTCCCGGTTGTTTTACCGCCACCTGAGTCTAGAGGTCTGAACTCAGGGGCCCACCGCTCGTCCTACCTAACCTAACCCAAACATTCAAAATAATTTACACTCATACCTTAAATTACATTCACTCATTCCTACCTAACATACTACCTACCTAATATCACAGTTGCTAGGGAGGCTGGCTACTTGATATTCGTCAGCCTCCCGTCCTACCTAAACCTAACTAAAATATCTACCTAACCTACTATCACAGTTGTTTGGGAGGCTGGCTACTCGATATTCGTCAGCCTCCCGTCCTACCTAAACCTAACTAATATAACTTCCTAACCTACTATCACAGTTGTTTGGGAGGCTGGCTACTCGATATTCGTCAGCCTCCCGTCTTACCTAATCCTATAATGCTAATTCTAGACCTATTCTACCCTACTGGCCCCGATGGCCGGACGCACGGACCACTCCTCCTTCCTACCCAAAACATCCCATGCATACTTCTTCCATACCTCATAACTTTCTTCCTTTCTCACCACCCAGCCGCCGGCCGCCGCCGCGTCAGGGAAATCGGTTTCATCTAAATACACTGAAGGAGTGGAGAGCGGCTGGTCGCCCGCCGCGTCAGGGAAATTGCACCTTTCGGAAAAAATACCCGAACCCGCCCTGGATCGGAACGGATAGTTCCGATCCATGAAACCGATGGAACTACCCATCCCTAAGTGCAGCACGATCGTTTGGGCGAATTTTTGTAAATTATCGTATTATATTACACGTAATCTTGTTTTGAAATTTGTTGAACTGTTTTAACATTTGAGCACTTTGAGTGCAAAAAAAAAAAAACTCGGCGCTCCGCGCCTCGCAAGGGGGCAAGCCCCCTGGACCCCCGGTTACCTCTATTTACATACTTCGGACGAAATTATTGAAACACAGAATGTGTTTGCGTTGTCGCGCAACCAAGTGACAACCAAACAAGCGTCATTGTTTACTATTCATTTATAACATCAATTTATATAGTTATAGTATGAAACTACGAAAAAAAAAATACGAAATAAATTCGTGATAAATCAAGAGCGATTTATCAAGTAAATGTCCTAAAGAGGCTACATACGAAATTACAGCTTCCTAGAGTGTAAAGTATAGAAATTAGCTTTAAAAGCCACTCATCTGATCCGGACCCTGGACATCGTCAAGTAAATGTCCTAAAGAGGCTACATACGAAATTACAGCTTCCTAGAGTGTAAAGCATAGAAATTAGCTTTAAGAGCCACACATCTGATCCGGACCCTGAGCATCGTCAAGTAAATGTCCTAAAGAGGCTACATACGAAATTACAGCTTCCTAGAGTGTAAAGCATAGAAATTAGCTTTAAGAGCCACACATCTGATCCGGACCCTGAGCATCGTCAAGTAAATGTCCTAAAGAGGCTACAAACGAAATTACAGCTTCCTAGAGTGTTAAGTATAGAAATTACCTATTCAAATTATTTAACCTCCGCTTCACAAATCAAACCGTTTTCGTAATACTCAGATCACCTGCTATGAATCAAATCATCGAAACAAAAGCTCAATGAAATCATCAGAAATTAACAAGCGGTTGCAATCATGTTCACAATATCAATTATTGAGAATGATCACCTGTGTGTAAACAATTATTTATATAACCATGCTCATAACTCAGTTTGTTGGACACGCACTTCGCAGTAGTTAACATAATATTGTTGGATAAATCGAGAGCTTTCGAACGAATGGTCAACGAATTTTGTGGGATGAAAAACGACGAAGTACCATTTCCCTAGCAACGACTCGGTTGTACGTGAAAATCATCCGTCACACATTTCGTTACCATCCCGCGTTCCATTTTCGGCTAGTTAGTCCATGGCTAAAACACATTCTGTGTTAAAAAGTTAACAACCAATACATGGCAAAAACCCTTGTTCAAAATAATATTCTGCAATTCAAAGAAGATTTGAAAATTTTAAGCTTTTTAACATAGTTTTTATGGATTTTTCAGCAAATATTAATGAAATTTGAGTACATTTTTCTGCTTACTTTTGAGCTTAAGGTTTATAATGTGTTGGTTCGTTGTTGATAAGTTTTTTGCCTAGAACATTTAAAAAAAATTATGCGGAAATTTATGCTGAAAAATGTCCTTAAAATTGTCCGTGCCTCGCCCGTCCGGACTCTCCTTTTCTGTCACCTTGAGCCTCGGCTAAGAAGTGAAGGTACGTGAAACATGCTTTTCTCTCAGTCGGCTGGTTGCTGATTCTCTAGATGCTGAGTATCGGGACATCTCACTCAGCTGACCCGGGGGGCTCTAGACTTTATGATTTATTTCTTGACGTCCCAAGGATTCTCATTTTCAAATTTCAGCTTCATAGGTTGAATAGCAAAGAACTTAGCTCCTGATGATCTCACTCAGCACTCAGCTGACCTGGGAGGCTCTGGACTATATGATTCATTTCTAGACGTCCCTTAGGGGCCTCCATTCCAAATAAAGCGAGTGTAAAAGCGTGTCCCACTTTTAAGAAAACTATTTTGAATTTCAAAATATTATTTAGAACGAGTTTTTTTGCCATAAAATTGGTAGGCAGTTGACAATTTATTTTGCTTCCTCACCACCGAAGGTATAGGAAGCTTTGTGTACGTGATTGAAGACGAAAAATGTTCGTCCTCCTAAATGAAAATGTCCACTTGCTTTATGCTGATCGATTTTGGTTCCGTGTCTGTCTGTCTGTCTATCTGATGTTTGCCTGTCTGTCCTTCTGTCTGTCTGTGGTAAATCCTTGTCACGCCACTATAACGTAAGTTTTGATCCGATTCTAATGAAATTTTCAGGGATTGTGCGGGTTAGCTTCTAGACGGTCCCCTATAACTTTTATTGCCGTCACATAAATAATGCATGCGCAAACGTTAATTTATTATAACGTCGATTTCTTATCATCTGTTGGTCTGATTTCGTTCAAACTCGGTAGGAAAATGAGTATATATGTTCTAAAAAATGCCCTATACTTAAATTATATCGCGATTGGTAGAGTTATAACTATTGCGAATGCGCGAAACTAATATTAATCGTCACAGCCAAAACTCCGAGTTTAATTGAATGATTTTGATAACATTTTCGGGGATTGTGCGAGACAGCTTCTAGGCGGTCCGTATAACTTTCATTGCCGCCACATAAATAGTAGCCTATGCGCATGCGCAAACGTTAATTTATCATAACGTCGATTCCTTATCATCTATGGCCCGATTTCGTTCAAACGCGGGGAATATATGGTTAAGTATATGCTCTATTATAATTTCCTATGAATTATATCGCAATTGGTGGAGTAATAACGATAGTGCGCAAAATGCGCAAAACTAAAATTTATCGACACAGACAAAACTCCGAGACTAATGGACCGATTTTTATGAAATTGTCAAGAATCGTGCGGTTTAGCTCCTAAACGTTCCCCTATAAATTTCATTGCCGTTGGAGTAATAGTAGTCGATGCGCTTGCGCAAACATGTTTTCTTATAAAGGTGACTTATCAATTATTTCGACCCGTACTTTGTTCTTCATTTAATTATATACGTCCACGTTACAATACGTGAGGAAGCTATACTGCCCACCCATCTTGGCAGACGTTTTACTTAACTTTCCGAATTTTCGAAAATTTAACATAACAGTAGAATAATTTACGAAAATTTGCTCATACGATAACGCTATATGACTGACGATTTTTTCTCTCAAGGCAGCAAATGCCGGGAGGATGTTCACCGCGGGTTTCTTTCGAATATGTAGGTATAGTCCGGTCGGTATAGGATTTGGACCTGGAAATGATTCGGGACAAAACGAAACTTTTAGAGGATGTGTATGGGTGCCTAGTAGTCGTAAATCCGAGGTTTTCTATTAAAAATACCCTGTGGAAAATCTGAGGTGGCCGAAAAACCGCGATTTTTTTGCAGTTGTTTCAGTTTTTCGCTTATAACTTGGAAACGACGCATCCTACAGAAAATATTACTCCCTCCAAAATAAAACGAGATAACATTTGGCGTCGAATGACCTCTATAACGTCAAAATCGGTCCGGCCGTTCAGCCGCAATCGATCGTTGAAGTTCGTCAATTTTTACCAACTTGGCTTAAAAATGGGTTATCTTCGAGTTGAAGGCCTGTATCTCAAAACCGGCTAACCCAAACGAAAGACGTTACATAATGAAAGATATAGAGCATCAAATTTCAAGTTGGAAAACCTCCTAACATGAAATTTTACTCACCCTAGCGCTGAGATACGAGGTGTAAACCAAATGAAGTCGTGCCAGTGAATTTCTGGTTAAACTATATTTCCTGATGGAAATACTGTCGAACCCCACATCATTCATTTTTTACCGTATCTACGTATACTATTCTTACTATGAATACCCCCCCCCCTCCCCCTGCTCATCGCGAAAGGGGCTATTAGATGAGCAATTGTAATGTCCAGGAGTTAGAATAGGAGGTTAGACATACAATTTTGTCTTAGAAACATACAAGTGTTTATTATGTACAATTAAAAATAAATGTAGTGAATCGTAAACAATAATTATTATGAACTAACTACTGTAAAGGAATATTAAAAGTTATGAGAAAAACAATTTACAACTTCATGCGCTTTGCCGCTGTTAGAGATTCCTCCTCTTCGCCATCGAAGAGAGAATCAATATTCCAGCCCTCCTCATCTTCGACGTCAGAGTCACCAGCAAACATGTCGGATTCGGGGGCGTTATCGCAGGCATGGCCTGCACAGCTTTTGCAAAGGGCGGAGCACCGCAGTCCTGCTTTCTTGTAGCTGCAGGCTGCAGTTCTACACCCTTTTTTGCATTTACAGGAAACTACATATAGACAGTATATTGTCTGGATTTGCATTTTTAGTGCTCCTGATGGGGACCACCCCGCGTCTCGTCATGGACCACCCCCAATCCGGCGGAAGGAGGTCGTTTCCTAGCCACGTTTTTACTTCTAGATATGTTCGGCGAAAATGGTGCGTGCTGCCTCGGTAGTAGGAGGTAGTAGTCTGGCCAGCTGAAAGGTTGGTTTGGCAAGTGATTTCCTGAAAAACTGGAATTTCAGTGTGTTGAGAGCATCGGTTCCACTTTCCCCCCCATATAGTGCCACTTGGAATCTCTCACCTGCCTCCATGATCTAGGAGTGGCTTGACAGCATCTGGACAGCATCTGAAAAAACAGCTGAAAGATGTTGTATGTATGGGGACTTCTCGTAGAGCTTGCAGACCTTCTTTTTTCCTTGGCCAAAGGAGGTCGAAGTTGTATCGCACCCACTAATTGCATGCAGGAACAGGATGTCCTTTTGGTTGATGTTGCATGAAGCTGCTGAGTACAACAGTGATGGTGCTTTGCCTCTCCCACTCTTCTCAAAATAGATGTTTTTGGGTGGGCCTGGAATGGATGAAAGTCCCGTAAGTATTACAAGGAGATCGACATCTTCACCTGCAATTACAACACTGTCATACTCAACAGCTATTGTTGGGGCTGTGCGAACAATCATAACCTCAGTATCTTCAGGAGCTTCTTTTGCTGCGATCCCCTCGACTGTCATTTCTTTCATCATCATTTTTATGAGGTTCTCTTTCTGTTGGTCATTTGATAGGAAGCTCTCTTGGCTTATAGAAACTGCAGTTGTTCTTGGGAATACAAAACTGGTGGATGCACAGCGGGATAACTACAGCACAACGGGATCTTTCTGCAGATTTGGTGCTTTGACAGGTCGGGTCGTTAGGATACCTATTAAACACTACTGTGGTGTTACATCCTAAGTACTTCAGCACGTAGTCCACATAGGTCTGGCACAATGATTGAAAATCAGGATTTGTTGTCTTATCCATACAACCTTATGAAGTAGGAACCCTCAATTACAGCATATTTTGTGCTGCCAAAGTTTTTCACAACACATCCCGCATTCCTTCTCTCAATAAACAAACAAGACCATCCAGAAGTCTTGTTACCGTTATACTTCAGTTTTATTTTATTTTTCAACCCCGAAAAGTACTGCATCCCCTCCCACCATTGCCATATCCTGGATCCGCAAATGGTCAGGGGGTATTCATTGTACGTATAGTATACATTGATATGTGGGAAAATAATTTTAAATGAGCAAAATGATTTACCACAAATTCTCTGGCACGACTTCATTTGGTTTACACCTTGTATCTCAGCGCTAGGGTGAGTAAAATTTCATGTTAGGAGGTTTTCCAACTTGAAATTTGATGCTCTACATCTTTCATTATGTGACATGTTTCGTTTGGGTTAGCCGTTTTTGAGATACAGGCCTTCAACTCGAAGATAACCCATTTTTAAGCCAAGTTGGTAAAAATTGACGAACTTTAACGATCGATTGCGGCTGAACAGCCGGACCGATTTTGACGTTTTAGAGGTCATTCGACGCCAAATGTTATGCTGTTTTATTTTGGAGTGAGTAATATTTTCTGTAGGATGCGTCGCTTCCAAGTTATAAGTGAAAAACTGAAACAACTGCAAAAAAATCGCGGTTTTTCGCCCACCTCAAATTTTCCAAAGGGTATTTTTAATAGAAAACCTTGAATTTACGACTAGTACTAGGCACCCATACACATCCTCTAAAAGTTTTGTTTTGTCCCGAATTATTTCCAAGTAGCCCCCGTATTTCACCCTATACCGACTGGACTAGTAATTAGATTACCAGACACGAGGTAAACAACAAGTCCCGCTGTGCGCGCCCCTGCCGACCTGAATTCGAACTAGCGTCAATTGTCAATAGAAATAAGCTCTCTTATGGGTACCTAGCTAAGTTCTATAATTATTCAATAGCTGTTAACGTCAATTGTGGTGTAGTGGATAGCGAATTGGACTAATAAAGTGAAGGACCTTAGCTTGGGACAAATTATTTTGCATTCGACCTTCAAAACATATTTTTTAAACATCATTATCCTAAATGTTTTAAATCATACTTTAAAATGTCATTTTGATCTATTTGTCCAACTAATCTGAATTTTTACTAAGGGATTGATCACTTGATGTTATGTATTTTTGAGATGCGAGCTTGCGAGCATCCAGACCACCAAACTACACAAATCATTCTGATCTATTTGTCCAGCTAATCTATATTTTAGCAGCGGACATAGATTAATAAAAACTGAGGCGGCAATTCATTCAGTGGAACCTATTCGTGCGAAAAGACTATGGGGGAACGTAGTTACGATTCAGGTCGGTAGGGGGGCTCACAGCGGGACATAGTAGGTGTGTTCCAACCACCCCTCTGAGTTCATGAACTCGTGAGTTCATGAACTCAAACGGGTTCCATGAGTTCATCAAACTTTTAGGTTCAAGAACCCGTCAGTGGGAACTCTGTAGTTCACATGACAGTCAATGCACTAACTAGCGCTAGCGTCGTCTTTAGTAACGTGAAAACCTCATCTCGGTTATTTATGAGCCCTCTTGCTCTAATAACTAAAATAAAAAATGTTCTATGAACCGGTAACCGTCGTAGAATCGGAGAACATTTTCAAAGAAGCCGATGTTCTTAGGCACGACTCTATTCGCCTCAAATTCTTGTTGATCTAAGTTCTCCTCCTCATCGGAAGTAAGGACCCACTCCCAATCTTGCATTGCAGTATATACTTCCGAACTCGAATCCGATTCTTCTAGAAAGAATCCCTCCGCTATTTTATTGAGATTCATGACTTGCAAGGCAAGTGAGGAACAATAAATGAAGAATGAATTGAGAACGAATGAAGAAAGAATGAATGAACAAAGAAGTGAAGAAGTGAGGAACAAGTTAGGAACAAGAACAATTAATTCAGCGTGAAGGTTCGCAGTGAAATGAGATTTTTGGAAGGTTACGAAAGGTTTCCTTCAGTTCGAGTTCTCAACCCTATCCCCGAGCAGGTCTGAAAAGTTCATGAACTCACTGAACTCAGTTCATGAACCGGATGCGGTGGGAACACCGTAGCGAGTGTTCAGTTCCTGAACTGAAAACGGTTGGAACACGATTCACGTGCGCATAGGTACGGTCCGGCGCCGAACCATTTCCGAAAAGTTCATGAACTCGCGGTGGTTGGTGGAACACACCTATTGTGTACCCAACGTCAACTACCTAATTAGATTATCTCCACTTTTTCTCGTCGCAAGTCCGAAGTTTTGTCATCTCTGATTGGATTGGTCGCGACCCCTCACCGCGCGTCGCACGCATTCTGTCTTCACTTCATGTAAGTAAACAAAGGAGCTGAGCCGCAACGGCCTCCATTGACACACAGACATCACGTTTTGCTCGTTGTGTCCCTCTAACTATGAAACTTTCGAAGGAATTGCCGGATCTAACTGATTCTGTACGTCGAACCGATGTGGTGTCATACAGAAAATCAGTAGGGTAAACCTGTACACTTACATCTGAACGCTCATTAAAATTGACGTTATCATCCTGGAGCTGTTTTTTGCCTAAAAACGCACGAAAATAACTGATATATGATTGATTTTAAGCTCCAAACTGGCCTATCCTGAAGCTTTTTTTGCAAGGAAACGCACACACACTAAAATTACATGATGCCTGCTTTTTAGTAAGCAAAAAAGGAACAAAAAAACCATGGTCGGGAGCAAAAAAATTCATTAATATGGCTCGCACTAGTGTTGTGGCCGCCAGTAAAGGCTCTTTTTGCCAATTTGTGTGCGTTTCGTGCTTTCGGGGGGCATCCCCATTATAACCTATGATAAATTGTAAACTTACTGTACACGTCGATTCGGTTATGATGCCGCCTCCTCTCCGCTGCTGCTACGCTTGATGTATAGTAAGTATTTTAATCAGCTACTAATTACTCTAGTAAGTATTATAGAGCATATTGGTATATGGAGCAGTACTTGTGAAATAATAAATGCGATAGTTCTTTTAGTTTTTATTGTATGAACCAATCAACTTAAATCCGTGTACATTGAGGTTTAGATCTCTTTGCTGCATTCCAATCCTATCGAGATTCGTATACGGCTGTTTGCTGGCGGCCATACCACCAGTGCGCGCCAAATTAATGCATTTTTCAGCTCCCGACCATGGTTTATTTTGTTCCTTTTTTACCAACTAATGCTAACTAAAAAGCAGGCATCATGTAATTTTACTGTGTGTGTGCGTTCCCAAGCAAAAAAGCTTCAGGATAGTCCGATTCGGAGCTCAAAATCAACCATATCTCAGTTATTTTCGTGTGTTTTTATGCGAAAAAAACAGCTCCAGAATGATGACGATAATGAGCGTTCGAATGTAAGTGTACAGTTTTAACCTACTACAAAAATCCTTTATTATCGTATCGAGATTTTTATTCGCCTGTTTGCTAGCGGCCACACCACCAGTGCACGCCAAATTAATGCATTTTTTAGCTCCCGACCATGGTTTTGATATTTTATGTCTTTACTTTGGCACATAAAATTAAAAAAAGCGTTAAAAAAAGCGTTACGGTTGGTCTTCTGATGATTTCCGCTTACAACCGAGTCGTTGCCAGGGAAATGGTACTTCGTCGTTTTTCATCCTACAAAATTCGTTGACCATTCGCTCGAAAGCTCTCGATTTATTCAACCGTATTATGTTAACTACTACGAATTGCATGGCCAACAAACTGAGTTATGAGCATGGTTATATGAATAATTGTTTACACACAGGTGATCATTCTCAATATTATTGATACTGTGAACATGATTCCAACCGCTTGTTAATTTCTGATGATTTCATTGAGCTGGTGTTTCGATGATTTGATTCATAGCAGGTGATCCGAATATTGCGAGAACGGTTCGATTTGTGAAGCGGTGGTTAAATAATTTTAATAGGTAATTTCTATACTTTACACTCTAGGAAGCTGTAATTTCGCATGTATCCTCTTTAGGACATTTACTTGACGATGCCCAGGGTCCGGATCAGCTGAGTTGCTCTTAGAGCTTGCATGCGAGTCTGCAACTCATACGAGTCTGCAACTGAAGACATAAAATGTCCCAATGTGTTGCAGACTAGGTAGTATACAATCGTTTTGGAAATATAATTATAGCACGTTTTTCGGGCCACAGGTTTTCACTGATTTTGACGATTTTTCTACAGTTTTTGTACAAATTACACCACTTGGCTATCTGAAAAAAATGGAGACATTACTTGGTTTTGTGTAATTTTGCTCTGACAGCATAATGTCCTGTCAGAGCCCCCATTACCCTTATTATATTCAGTCTATTCAGTCCTAATAGCCAATTAGTACAGGTTAAAATATATTTGGTAATTCCTCTGTTTTTTGAGTGTTTGTATAGACTTTCCTTCTCCATGATTTTGGAGGTAACCCTATTCCACATGAAATTGTTTATTTTCGTTTTACACAATTGAAGGGTAAATCCCATAAATGGTTCTGGTCCTAGGAATGTATGATTTGTGATTCTTTTCGCTAATTCGTCAGCTCTTTCGTTGCCATAGTACCCTTGATGACCTGGAATCGATTTGAGTGCGATCCTATTACCTCTTTCAATGAACTCCTTACTTTGCAGTGCTGCCAACCCGTTCCAGCTAAAAATCCCCCAAATTCACGAAAAAAATCTCCAAAATCCCCAGGAAGAACTAGAAAATCCCCAAAATTTAAGGTGCCGTTGAAGCACTTATTATGCTGTTAAATTAAGGACACAATATTGATCTCAAATTGAATTACTAACCAGGAATAAAATTTCATATAACAAGGAAAACAATGTGGAAGAAATTAAAGAGCGGCTTATTACAAAACAGGAGAAACTCCGTTACCAACAGTAGGCAGGTATTTATGGTGAATCATGTCGTCAATAAAAGAAAAACTTGATGGGTAACTTTCACACGAGTAATAAATTTGAATAGGTTAACGATTTTTTTTCGGTAGGTCATCGCAAAAACACATTCTGTGTTAAAAGAAAAATGATGGGTAACTTTAACATCAACATAACATGGATCACCAAAAAAATTTAAACCAACAAGTCTGACTAGTACCTAAGTAAAATAGGAAAAAATACAAGTACATGACGTAGCATGCATTTATTTTTCCAAAATTTTTGAGAAAACAATTTTTCTTGGGGTTTTAACTCCTTCCCTTTCCTATATCTTCACTAACTCTCGTCTGATTTGTTTTGGCAAACTGACGTTCGTGACTGAAACTGTCCATGCGTGTCATTTGTCGTTGTTCTAAGAACGATCTAGTGGAGGGATCGTTTTTTCATTTGTATTTATGGTGAAATTCATCTTTGATTCATATGTAAGGCAGTAAAAAAATGAACCCATAAAAACAAGTTTTTAATGTAACTCTTTCTTTTTCTCATGTTCTCAGTTAATTTTATTGTTGTTTCAATATTTGGTAGTTTCTTGGCAACAGTAAATTGAAACAAAATCACATTGATAATAACTTAAATTAAATTGACAAGGAAAATCATTTAATATTTTATTGACCCTGGATTCGTTGTCATTTTATGCAGACGTTCAATAGTATCCTTCTCCTCCCTCCTCCTCCCTTCTCATCCTCCTTCTCCCTCACTCCTCCTCCTCCTCCTCCTCCCTTCTCATCCTCCCTTCTCATCCTCCTTCTCCCTCCCTCCTCTCCCTCCTCCCCTCCTCCTCCTCCTCCTCCTCCTCCCTCCTCCTCCTCCTCCCTCCTCCTCCTCCTCATCCTCCTCCTCCCTCACTCCTCCTCCCTACAATACACAACACTTGTAAGGTGTCCCATATTAAATTTCAAATTTTCGAAAATTTATAGTATAACTAACTTTTTCTTCGCGAAAATTTGATAGATTAAAATGTACGCCAGCATGAACTCGTGTGCAAAATTTCAGATCGATTGGATATCGGGAAGTGGGTTAAAAATCGATCTGAAATTTTGTCTCAAGAAAGCAAGCAAGCAAGAAGAGAATCGAAGTTAATAGAAAGAGTTAAAAAATAATGGAAATTAAGGATTGTCAGTGAAGCTAAAGAACCCCCCCCCCCCACACTTCATCCCCCTAGGGCTCTGAGAGCCCTTAAAAATCCCCCACGTTGGCAGCACTGTTACTTTGTTTATTAATCTCTTTGATTAGTTTGCTTTTTATTTCTACATTTCCTATAGTTTTAATACTTGACTATCAGTCAGTGCCAACCTTCGGTAGTGAGGAAGCAACATTTCCCTTGTTACGTACCTACCTGACGATGTTAGATGGGTGGTGGAGGGGGGACTCGTGAGATACCCTGTAGGGAATCTAAAGATTTGAATGCCGTCTTAAGGACGAAGGTCTTGGGCAAAGGAGGACACGTCCTGGCATTTGGGTCATCCCGCCGGTCCGCTCAGCTTCTCGGGGGTCCCATAGCGCCTGCGGGGCCCCCCAGGTGGGAGGGGAGCCCCCGCCCACAGAACTCGCGGGGCCCTCGATGGGGGGGGGGGCTCCCATCAGCGTCCCCCGGGGGCCCTCAGGTACCGTTAATGACGTCACGGCTTCACCCCCACGGAACCCGCAGGAGCAGGAGGGGCCAGCGGGCCAGTCTTGAGCAGGCCTTCCGCTGACGAACTGTCCCTCTCGTGCCGCGTCCTCGGTTTCCACGGTAACTCGATCGGGAAATGTGTCTGTGAGTGTCCTGTGTCCTCAAAGAACGATGTTTGTCCTCGCTCGCCCTTCCAGCCGTTTCTGGACTCTGCTGCTCTTCTTCCTGGGAGCTCCTGCCGTATCTAAAGGTGAATCCCAATCCATCGTCAAATCCTCCATGAAAATTGTCAATAAACAACATTCATTGACCAGATTTCTCACGAATTTTGAAAAGAGCAAAATACTTGTACATTTTTACATCAGTTCATCAATCTGATGGTTATGGAGTGTTGCCTTGTCCTTAGTAGATTGGTTTGGTTGAGGGTAGAGAATTTTCAGGCTTCTCTAATAATGTCATTTATTGAGGTTCGCTGAGCGATTTCGCCAGCTATATGGTCTCTTCAGAGCGTATCATTTGATAAATAAGCTGTTAAATGTTTATGTATAAGTTGGGAGGCCTCCTTGTACATCTTGGTCATGACCAGTTGTGGTTGGTGATGTTACTAGAGTCAATTTTGTGCTTAAATTAGGGAAAATGCAGTTAAGGACAAAATTGACCCTGGAATTTTGTGCTTAAATTGCATTTTCCCCAATTTAAGCACAAAATTAACCCTAGTAACATCACCAACCACAACTGGTCATGACCAAGATGTACAAGGAGGCCTCTCAACTTATACATTTTAAACATTTAACAGCTCATCTATCAAGTCCAACTCTACCATCAATCTGAGGAACGGAAAAAAAGTCTGCCAAGGTGGGTAGGCAGTATAGCTTCCTCACATATTGTAACAAGGACGTATAGAATTAGTTGAAGAACAAAGTTCGAGTCGAAGTGATTGATAGGTCTACGTTATAAGAAATTAACGTTTGCGCACGCGCACAGTTTTCTATTTTTCCAATAGCTATGAAATTTATAGGGGAACGTCTAGAAGATAAACCGCACAAACCTTGAAAATTTCATAAAAATCGGTCCATTAGTCTCGGAGTTTTTTCTGTGTCGATTAAATTTAGTTTAGCGCATGCGCTGTAGTTATTACTCCACCAATCGCGATATAATTCATACAGAATTTTCCTTGAACATATATCTATCTGCTCCCAGAGTTTGAACGAAATCGGACCAATAGATGATAAGAAATCGACGTTATAAAAATTTAACGCTTGAGCATGCGCATAGACTACTATTGATCCCACGGCAATGAAATCGATAGGGGAACCTCTTGGAGCTATCCCGCACAATCTCTTAAAAATACACCAAAATCGTTCCAATAGAATCGGGGTTATGCCTGTGTCAATCGATATTAGGTTCGCGTATGCGCAATGGTTATTACTCTATCATTCGCGATATAATTTAAAATATGGACTTTTTCTAGAACATATTTACCAAATTACCTACCTAATTTGGACGAAATCGGTCCATTAGATGTTGAGAAATCGACGTTATGAGAAATTCACGTTTCCGCATGCACACAGGCTATTCATTCGACGGCATTGAAAATTATAGGGAACTGTCTAGGAGCTAACCCGCAAAATCAGAGAAAATTTCATTGGAATTGGACAAGGATTTACAGATAGACTCACAGACAAACAGACAGACACGGAACCGAAATTGATTGAACATTTTCCGGATTGTATCAAACATTTTTCAAATTGAACCCAACATTTTCCGAATTGAATCCAACGTTTTCCAAACGAATTCATCATTTTCTAAATTAAATTCAACAATATTTCCAAATTAAATTTCAACATTTAAGGAGAGATTTACAGGAGAGAGTTGAATTTCAACGTTTTCTATAGAGATTTCCAAATCGGTTTTTCAACATTCTGTATCTTTCCAAAACAATAACATCCATGAATAGGTGAGATAGGCAGGCAAGAGCTCATCCGAACCTTAATTTTCCGGCAAAGTACTCGGACGTCTTTCTTGTACAGAAGGGAAAATAGTCCCGAAATGAAGGTCACTCACACCAGGGGCCTATTTCATAAAGCAATAAGTGACAAGTTACAAGCCGAGCAAGTTTCGAAAAAATGAGTGTGCAAGCGGTTCATAAAGGTACAAGTGTAGACTTGTAATGCACTGTGAAAATTAACAAGTTTACAGGCCAATTTGGACAAGTTACAAGTGTTTTCCCATCATTTTGAACAAGTCACTGTTTTACAGTTGTAAAAAATGGCCGATTTTTAACCTACGTTCGTTCACCTGTAAACTTGTTATTTTCTAGCATTGGGAGTTGACAATTTTTCGGTGTAATGTGTGGGAATCATCTTCTGTTGAAGAATACAGCCAAGAAAGAAGCATTCAGAAAGACGACAAAGATTTTGTCACCCACGAATAAACACTCATTCCATGGGAATTTTTGAGTTTACCGAGAGATTTAGGATGTTTTCCGTGATCCTTGAAAGATTCCAATGGTACGTGACTCCGTGCAATTTTTCCTGATCGGGTATTGAGGATCTCCCCATCATTGAAGAACAAAGTGATGTGTGAAGATCATCTCGAAGTCAACAGATGACATTCCTAACTGCACAGATACTGAGAAAACACTGTGCGAACCAATGAGATTGCACAGTCGAATTTATGAAATTAAGCGGACCAACCAGGAGGCGGCAGGAGGCGGCCACCTCCCTATAAATACCCCGCTGGGAGCCCTCCGAAATTCATTCCACTCTCCGCTCTCGACGACGACACACTCTGAAGTACGAAGAATTCTACACGCTCTACGCTGACGAACCTTCTGCCTTACGAAGTCATCTCAAGAACGGCTTCCTACTGCTTTCTACAAGCCAGTCCTTCTCTCCACACAGATCTCGCATTGGCATCTACGAGTCCAGTGATTATTCATCCTGCTCATTGCCCAACGTAGTTCATCTGTCAGGACGCCACCCGGTACAGCTATCGATATTCTCTTTAGCTCGTACGCCCGAGGGACGTTCCGAGCCGTGTCGCCCGGGTTACGTAGCCTTAAGCTCGTAACCGACCGCTGTGGGCACGCCGGTAAATTACTCAGCTCCTCCGCTCTAATTTACTGTCCAAGGAAGCCTTTTTCAAGGCTACGAGGTAGGACCCTGACATCCGAGCATTGGAAAGACGCTCTGTCAAGCGAGTCCACCTCCAAAACCCTCTATTTTTCACACATAGAGGCATCGAAACGAGCTAAAACTCGATCATTTCGATGGAACGTCGGCCTTCCTACTTCCCCTTGCAAGGGGAGGTGGACGACGGCGAAGCCGGGCCGAGTAGCCCACGTAGTGCGCCCTACCGGCCACACGGCGAATCCGCTGAACCCAGCGACAGCGCAAGGCGCGACCCTCACGTCCGGATCGCCTTCTCGCCCGACGTATTCGTTCGAGAAACTTTCGAACAAACCTCGCCTATACAAAAGATCGAGGAAACCTTTCAGACTCGCTCTGAAGCCGATCATTACGATTTGACCAAGCTGTCCGAATACCCACGATATCCGACGCAGGCTTACCCGGCCGATCCGAGTGTCAAATACACTCCAAATGCACAAAAAGCGAAGGATACTTTTCAGTACCTCAACCAAGCTCAACATATTCCCCTTTCAGATATAAATCTAAGGCCGGAATATTACAAAACGGCTCAGTATCAAACTGATCGAATCCAGCACTTGCTACGCGAGCCCAGCGCTCCACGCGGCTGCGACACGAACTATCTCCCATTTCAGTCCGCCCAAACCAGTTGACCTTGGCGGCTCCGCCCGCATTCCTCGCGGGAATGACCCGGAGACCAACCCGCATAAACCGGGATATAAATGTCCGACTTGGCCTACCTACGCCAAGTAAAACCTATATAAATCCACTACACTAACCCAGCAGCATTAAGACTTGATGAACTGATTCATCATTTCCGCTGAATGAAGGAGAAAAATCTGATTACGCCAGCCATCAAGAATAAGTTGAAATCAAATACACACTTTCTCCACTTTTCAGTTTACAATTTGTCTGTCTTCTTATCATTACAACTTGTCACGTACAATAACATCCTATCGTGTTCTTAAAACCGTTTTAGCGAATTTTCTCAGAAACTAAAGCTATTGCAATGGCTCCAAAAATTTTAAAATCAAAATTTTCAAAAATTTTCTTCATCGAAATCTGTTTTGAGGCATTCTGAAATGATTCCTGGATTTTAACGCTATATATATATATATATATATATAAGTAGTATGAATATACCGATCCTGGCTCACCTCAAAATTATGGTTGAATTTAACCACAGATATTTTTTCGTATTTATGGTGGAGTTGAACCATAGATATTTTTTCGTATTTATGGTGGAGTTGAACCATAGATATTTTTTGATTATGTGGCGGAGTTGAACCATAGATTTTTTATTTTTTAGTCAGTGGCTAGCGTATTTTGTGGTGGAGTTGAACCATAGATTTTTTTTTTAATTTTATGGCGGGGTTGAACCATAGATTTTTTATTTTTTTTATTCAGGACAATTTTGTATTTTGTGGTGGAGTTGAACCATAGAATTATTTTGATTATGTGGCGGAGTTGAACCATAGATTTTTTTATTTTTTATTATTTTTTTTTTATTCAGTTATTTTTTTATTTTATTTTACATTCAACCATTTTTCATTCTAGCTCGCCTTACATTTTAGCCGCCCAGTTGTCTCTAAACACAACGTTGCCACACCTATTCTAACCTATTCTTACTTTAGTACTTATTCTAACCTATTCTTACTTTAGTACTTATTCTAACCTATTCTTACTTTACTTATCCACATGCTCTTTTCGTTTTACATTTTATTTTGGCTCTTGACCATAATCCTACCTACCTAGTTCTTTTGTTTTATATTTCCTTTTGGTTTTTCATCATATCCTTCAGATGATCCACAAAGTTTTCTTTTTCAACTCCTATTTTATGATGCCCCCAAGCTAGGGTATCTACCCCATTGCCTAGAATATGCCTTTTATCATCGTAAGCACTAAGCGCTTTCTTGTTCTGTTCAACGGTATAGATATCATGCTTGATTGATCTAAACAACATTTGTTTCCTGTAGATCGGTTTCTTGGTCAACAGACATTCCTTGAAGTCCTCGAACCTAATGTCCTTTTCAACAACGTTTTTCTTGATTCCTTTTGCTTTCTTTGTTTCTTTTTGGTCCTCGAACGTTTTATATGCGTACAGTTTCGATCTCAGCCCGACAAATTCCTCCATGATCTTTCCATTAAGTTCATCTTTGAATTTTCCAAGTACTTTCTTGTTCACTTGAGGCATACCATAGTCATTATCTTTCGGATAATCAGATGTGTCAAACTGATCAATCATGCTGCTTTTAATGTCATAATAAAAGTCCTCAGTCTTGATGTCCATAATCAGGCTATCTGTATCACAATACATGAGCTTGGCATTTTCTCCATACTGCTTCTTTATTGTGTTATAGTAGAAGTCGTACATGAGAGTTTTTGAAATGTCTAGGATACACATACCTACATAGATGGGTTTGTTAAACAGAATCTTGGTTGTTTTCATGTGAACGGCTACCAGATTCTCCGTGAATATCGTTCTATGATCGAACGTTGGTTTTGCTATCAATGTCTCCAGTTTCTTTACATTCGAACACACCTTTATGTCAACTCTGTTTCTGATATTTTCCATAGTTTTCCCAAATACGCTGTTGTTCATCAGTTTGAAAAAGTCCTTCTCAAAATCGTTCTTGGCCTTGGTTCTCAGTGCCGTATTGAAATCAATGTAGATTTTCAACCAGTCAGATTGATCAAATTCCAATACCCTGTGAACCTTCTCTAGCTTCAACCCCATTTCCAAACATTGTTTGAGAGCCGTGTGGTGCAAAACGTATTTCTCTTTATCATACAGGGTTGTCAGCAGTTTAGGTAGCCTAGTATTACCAATCTTGTTTTCTGGAGCCAAAGGTAGATCAGAATGCGAATCGTGTAGTTCCTTAGGGTACTTCAGGTCCACTTCCAAGATGTAACCTTTGGGGGACTCGTCGTCAATTTTGTCAATGTCCAAGTTCTCTACCCATTTAAAACCTCCATACGGTAAGTATTTGGACATTGACCATCCATAAAGGTTGTTGGCATCTACATAGGGTATATAATTTGAAGGTTTAGTCTTATCATATTGGTCACCCATGTACTTGTTGTTTGCCTTGGCGTATCTATTGCTACACTGAGATATCCCACCACGAATTCCATTTTCAATCATTAGAATCTGATCATAATCGGTCAAAAGTTCCAACTTAACTTTAGTCATTTTCAACATACAGTCCCACGAGAATCCAGGTGTGGTGTAGTACCAAGCAGGATCTAGTTTGTACGTTTTCAGGGAAATATCTCTGAAATTCTCCATCACATCTGCAAGCAGTAAGATGTCACTTTTGTTGTAAAGCATGGTGAATTCTCTCATGTTTTTGATTCCAAATCTTTCCCAAATCTCCTGCGCATTTCTGTACTCGGACTCTTTTACTCCTTGTTTGTTCAAGCTGCTGTAAAATTTTTCTATAGGTGGTAAACAGGTTTCATCGTACTTTTCCGGACTATCCATGTACTCATATGGGTAAGCTAGTTTCCTTGTCATCAGCTCCAAAAACTCTGGTCCAAAATGTTTCGCGAGTTCCTTAAATTGGTCAATTGTGAGGTTGCTCGTTAGCTTGTCCAGAGAACTTGATAGGAATTTGAAAGAGTCAATGAACCTTATTTCTATTTTATTCATTATTCGTTTTCCTTTTTCATCAACTTCTCCAGAGTCATACCTGAGGATCTTTGAGAATGAGATATACTTTTCCTCGGTGTTAGGTATCATTTTTATGTCTGAATCATCTTCTCCAAATTCTTTTATAAACAAATGGGCGTCATAACCAGCGAGATTGTGGAAAAATACGGGTACGAATCTAGGGTTTTGATAATCTAGGTTGCACGAAGAATGGGCAGCCCCTCTGAAGTCACCTGATAAATGGTCGTGGTCAGCCACGCGTCTATTCATCCTTTCCATATTCTGCCTCATTCTCTTCAATTCTACTTGTCTCTCCGTCGCTTTACTTTCATCTCCTTGTTCTAGAAAATATTCTATAGCCTTTTCCTCTTCCATGATTTTCCTTTCAGACACTGGGGCTAGTTGGTCCAAAGCTCTCTCACAAATATGGCATGTTGTAGCATTTTTATATTCCTTCTCCTGTTCGTTCGTCAAGGGTTTCATTGGTACAATTTTATCGTAATATTCTTTAGCAATATGTAAAACATCCTCTTTCAATTTCTGGTAGAAAACCTTTGGAGAATCATTGCCCGAATATTCGACAGGGGGTTTGTGATACCTGTTGGAATACTTTATGTAATAAGCAAAGTTGTTGGGCTCGTGTTTCTGTGTCTTATTAGTGAACGCCCCTGTTTCATCAGGTTGACAAGTCTGGACTTTCCTCAGCATACATTCAAAGTCCGCATATATAACGAATGGTACTTTTAAGGAGTGATTATATTTTTCAAACTGTAACACGTTTTTGTAAGGTTTTGGTAGTTCTACCTTAGCAGTTTTATGAGTCCCACAGTACTCATGGTGTTCCTTTAATTTTTCTTGAGTCCCAAAACTATTCAAACACATTTTACATAAAAATCGTTTGTGCCCATCCTTCGACATTTGACTATGTCCAACTAGTTTCCACAGGTCCTTGACCCAGCAGTAATGTTCAGATTTCGCATTTTTCAAATACAACAAGTCAATGTGTCTGTCTTTCTCCTGTTCGGTTATTTCCAGAGGGACGATGGTATTTTCATCTAGGCAATAAACATTGATAGAGATCCCGGTTCTTTTCTCAAACTTTTTCACATCCATAAGTTTCACGGGGAAACTTATATCTTTCAATACCTCGTCAAACTCATGTTCCCATTTGATGTACTTTCCTATTCTACCCGCATTTTTTTCAGCTGGATGTAAGGCTGAAAGAATAGACCAAAGGAAACATTTATTATCATTATTTTTCACATTGATTATTGCTTTTTTGCTCTGTAGATGTTCAGGTAGTGGAATGTAGGATGATCCTTTTAATGGTGTGTACTTGTTAATATTTAGTTCCAAATGCATGATTTTATGAAGCTGCCATTGAGATCCTTTAATTTCGAAAGATTCCATTTCATTTAGAATTTTTTGTTTCATTTCTTCGTAGCAGTCGTTTACTTCTGTAGACTTTGTCATTATTACGTTTTTAGTTTTGAAATTGATTACCTGGTACTCCATATTACTTTCGTTAGTTCCTTTCTTGAATTCAGCGAGTAATAATACATTTACTTTGAGGTTCTTTCTCATTAGTTCTTTATTGATTAACCCAATAACGATACCTTGAATATTATTTAGGAACTTTGATGCGTCTTTGAATCCTTTCGTGTTTTCAATCTCGTAAGTTGCCAATCGAGATTTGAAAGCTGTCTCTTTCGTACTTACTTTTGTCCTTGGGTCTTTGGATTTTTCAAACAGTTTTTCACCAAAATTGAAAACTCTGTGTAATTTTCTCGGGCTTTCAAATACAGGTTTTATTTTTCTAGGTTTTAGGGTCAATGTCCGGTCCGGGTCGTTTTTAGTGTGGCGCTTTGACTTCAAGTGTCTAGCCCAGTTTTTATAGGTGATGTGAACATCACACTTTTCGCAAAGTTTCTTTGCATTATTCATAGTATGTATCATCTTTATTTACTGGAAGATTTTAATTTTTTTTTTTTTTTTTAATTCAAATTTTTATTTCCAACTGCAGAAATAAAAATTATTACTTGGTATTCACGAGCCCATCATTAGCTTGCACATTTTAAGGTTACCAAAATGTTGAACGACCTCAATATTGTCTAAAAATCTATTATGGTTATTGCCTGTTTTTATAATTAGATCATTAGCAACTTTACACAATTCTAACCACGAAGGAGAATCTAGAACAGGAGATAGGTATGGTTTTCCGTTTCCCCAACAAGTGTCCCCTTCTTCAAGGATGAAAATCATCCCATGTATTGGAACTTTATTCAAATTGTCTTTAATATTATTAGTGTAGTCCGCGTAAGCACAATATTCAACAATCTTTTCAAAAGGTTTACAAACTTTGATTATTTTATTATTCATTTTCTTGAGAACTTTATTGTTCTTTTCTTGTTGTTGTTTAGTATCCATCTTTATATTATATCTAATTTTAAAAAAATTCAAGGATTTGTTTTTCTTATAGGATGCACTAACGCTACTAAGTAGGTAGGTACCCAATAATTGACCAACTCAGAATATAGTTTTTTGTAACTCTTCGTTATAAAATGATCCTTCAATATCTTCACCCACCAAATCTTTGATTTTATAAGTTATTGGTCGAGTACTTAAAATTTCTTTCACAACAAATATTTCTGTCGTCCAATTAGACCCATACTTATTAGCAAATGTTTTTTTGGATCTTGTTATTCTGACTCTATCGCCAACAGAAAACTTAACTTTCTGTGAGACTTTTTGGTTTCCAAATACTTTAATCAAAACTTCATTTTCGTTAGTCTTATTAACTTCAGACGGTTTCATTCCTATTGTTCTGTGAACATCATTAAAATTATACTCATCTAATAGATCCTGCAAAATATCAATCCATTTCTTGTTATTTTCAACTTCAAAATGGATTTTCATCTTTCCATTCAATGTTCTGTTGAATCGCTCAATTGTACCAGATTTCTCTTCGTTTTGTGTATGGTACATTTTTATATTATAACTTTTCAACAAATCTTTAAATATCTTGTTTTCGAATTCTAAACCTTTGTCAGTATGAAGTAAATTGGGAGACTGATGGTTTTGCGATTTTGCTTTTTCGATTATTTTCTCAAAAGCTTTAGACACGTTTTTTCCATCCTTCTTCTTCAAAGGTAACGCCCAAGCAAATTTTGAAAATGTATCGATAACGTTGAGTAGATAGCCATATCCATTGTTTTCTTTTTCATAATTTTTCATGATTATCAAATCAGCAGCCCAAAGATCGTCTATTCCATTGGTGAATATCATTCGTTTTTTAAACTTCTTTCTTATTGGTTTATGCAATTCTTTAGCCAGAGATAATTTTTCATTGTCATTCAGATTTTCAATTTTGGGACCTTCTTGAATATCGTTGTTTTCAGGAGCCGCGATAAATTTACTCTTATTAGTTTTGCATTTTGAACATTTGGCTGCAACTCTCCATCTCCCATTGACAGCTTGAACTCTTTCCGCATCAATATTGTTAGTTTTTTTCTTACATTTATGACAGTATATAGGTTCAGTTAAATCTTTATCCATTTATTACTTGTAAAAAGTTTTATAAGAAATATTTCTCATAAAAAATAATCCGTGAGTTCTTACTCTTCAATAAGGTGTAGGTAAACCATAACATTCTCCAAGTTCATCTCATCTCCATTTTCATTCCTGGGTGATAGTTTAATTTCTCGAATGTCTCTCAACCCTTCTCTTAGGGGGTTGTAAAGAACTTTTTTATTTGTTTCCATATAAGTGGTATTTGGAAGAATTGTGTTCTCTATGAAAGACACGTGAAGCAATTCATGCTCACTGTGAAGGTGAGAATGTTCATCATGATTAGCGAAGCTATAATCAATAATATTACAGTGCCATTCAATTAGTGAAAGAGGTTTGATTAACCTTGGATTGTCTTCAGAATAGTACTCTTTATTAGCGTCAAAATAGTCCCCAGCTGTTAAGCACTGCTTAAACTCGAACAGTTCGCAGAAATTTCCAAAATTTAGAAATGTAAGCATAAACGGAGATTTAAGATAAAATCTATTACAATTTGGAGTGTAGTCAACTTTAAAAATTAAGCTTTCAGGTTTTATTCTCTTTAATGTATCAATGTGCGATTTAAATTTTGTTTTCTCCTTCTCCTTCTCAAAACCCTTCAGGATATCAGATTGAAAACTTTTCATTTTTAAATATAGATCCCTTCTAAATGTTTCAATAGTAAATGTCTCATTAATCGCGTACTCTAGATGGTACCAGCCATCTTGTAAAAAAGTTCTAATTGATATAAGTAGACCTCTTACTTGAAATGAAGGAGAAGGTGGCGAAGTAAATAATAGTTTTACTAGTCCAAGTTTATATTTTTTGTCAGGATTTAAAGTGATTTTCCGGGCAAATGTTATTTTCAAGTCTTTGTGCTTGTCAGAAATTTTTATCAACGTCATGTTTTATTTAGGGCAAAAAAATAAATTTTTCCTAATAATAAAGATGAACAAATATAGAATTGATCCAATCCCATTTGACAAAACTAAAAGTAAAAGTGGTATTTTACCTTTACCTTTGAGAGCTTTGATAGTTGGTACTTCAGGTTGCGGAAAAACAACGTTACTGTATAATTTGATTGTAAAATCGTGGGGTATTCCTTTCCACAATCTATACATTTTTTCAAAGTCATTAGATCAGCGTGTTTATCAGGTATTGAAAGAAACGTATGAGAAAATTACAGAAAAAGAAGGTGTGGAAATAGCGCAGTTTTTCAGTAGTTGTGATGAACTTATTACCCTTGATGAATGCAATGAAAATAGTTTGATTATTTTTGACGACTGCGTAAACATTCAGCATCAACGAGAAATCAAAGATTATTTTGTGAGAGGAAGGCACAAGAATATATCGTGCGTATATCTAACCCAATCTTGGTCTAAAGTCGATAAGCAACTTATAAGAAATAATATAAACTTTCTTTGTGTATTTCGCCAAGGCCCGAAGTATATGAAAGATATTTTTGATGAATATGTTGGAACTGATTTCTCATATGACGCCAAAAAGCGCTTCCACACAACGCCCCAAAAATCCGCTAAAACGCCCGCTAAATCGCCAAAAAACGCTTCCACACAACGCCCCAAAATCGCCAAAAAACGCTTCAACACAACGCCCGCTAAATCGCCAAAAAACGCTTCCACACAACGCCCGCTAAATTGGTGTATTAGTGTTTTATATATATTTTTTTTTATTTAATAAAGATGTCATTAGAGAAAAAATTAGAAACAGCGCTTCGTCTAAAATTCAAGCAAGCGCAAGCGGCGGTGGAGAAAGATAAAAGCTCAAAACAAAAGGCTTTGCAAGAGGTTGACGATGGAGATGATGAAGATGACCCAATAGTTTTTCCGGGACAAAGACAAATATCAGTTATCGAGGCAAATAAAAGCATCCAACTCAGGAAAAATCTACAGCATATGTATAAGCAAGCAAGACTTGATAAAACAACTGAAAAGGATATTAGAGAAAAAGCCTTTGAACCAATCACACAAAGATTAGATAAAGTCGAAAAAGCAGTCAAACAAACAGATGATGACCTGAGTAAAAAATTGGAATTGATACCCATCAACAGGATTGAACCAATAACTTCAAGTTCTCCAACAAAAAAAGAGATCTATTTTCCGGAACCGCTTCCTTTGACAGAAACCTCAAATTCTGATGAAAACGAAGATGTCTTTAATCAAAGTATGAAGAGTAACATTTCGGATCAAAATGAAAGTTCAACATCTGATGTTGATCCAAAAATGCTAACAATAGTTGAGAAAAGTGATAAACGAACTCTTCCAACAAATTCGTCAGTTAGTTCGAAGGGTATTGGTGCCATTGCAAGATTATATATTCTGCATCCTGATAAACAGTTTGGAATATACCCAGAACAGGATAATATCTACATCGGAAACAAGAAAATTGTTGTAGATAATAACAATATCTTGATAGATAATGAAATTTATAAAGGTACGCATGGTTTATGGAAACTTCTAACAACGCCTAATAATGCCTCAGCTCCGAAAATTCCAACTGTAGATGAATATACAAAGGCTGATCTTGAAGCTTACAAAAGAATACTTATACAGACAAGCAGTATGCATCAAAGTAACAATCCAGAAAAGGGCCCGAAATCAAGTAGCAACATAAAATGGAAGGACATTGTTGGCCCGATCTGGCACCAACTGAAGTCTTCAAAAACAGGCTCGGGCTTGATAAAATACTCTGAAAATCCAGTAGAATATAAGTATATCGATGATTTGAATCAACTACAACAGAGATTATATTACTTATATGCGCAAGAACAAGCAGGTAATAATAATTTTCATAATGAGAAATTGGGTATCGTAAATTTCATTACCGATCAGCTGGAGAAGAATGTAGACACCCCAAAAGGAATAGAATATTTGATACGAATTGTAAGCAACTTACCCAAAAGTATAATAAAAAATGGTTCAGGAGTTTTCAATGCTTTACTCAACAAACTTAGTCCTGTAGTGCCCGAAATGCATCTTCCAGGTTACAAATTTTGTGGGCCGTTTACAAAATTAGATGAAAGGCTTGAAAGGGGGGACAAAGGCATTAATAAATTGGACGAAGAAGGTTGTAAAGAACATGATATTTTTTATAGAGATCACAGTAAGACTAGTGACAGGCATATTGCAGATAAAAAATTGGAACAAGTAGCTGATGAAGTCATTCACTCTTCAGATTCAACTTTGAAAGAAAAATCGGATGCTGTTATAGTTAAGGCAGCTATGAAAAGTAAAAGGTTTTTTGGAATGGGCGTTGATTACTGAGTACTCGCGTGATTTTTCATTTAAATTTTCCTATAAATAAAGTAATAAAGTTAAATAACAATAAAAGTATGATCGAATATAATTTGAACTTTTCGGACAGCCAAATTAAAAAAATACGTTCAGCTTATAGAAAGAACGACACCATTAAAGTTCGTCTATCTTTCAACGATATAAGTGGAAATGGTGCACACAAAGTCCTTCTAACAGAAACTCAGAAAAAGAAAATCGATAAAGCTACTAAAAACAAGAAAGGGACCGAATTAACTTTTGAAGGTAACCAACTAAAAATAAACCACACTGGAGGGTTTTTACCTCTCATTTTTGCGGGAATCGGCGCATTAGGAGCTTTATTAGGAGGGGGTGCAGCAGTCGCATCAAGCGTGATTGATTCCAAACATAAAACGGCTGAAGAACTTGAAATCAAACGCCACAACTTAGAAATGGAAAGGTTGGCACAAAACGCTAAAAGTTTGAGTATTGGTTCAGGTCTTGGAAAAAAAATCAAAAGTTCTTTAAAAAAAAAAAAATAAAAAAATAAGAGCGTTGAGTAACTATGATATTTTAGAACGAGCCAAAGATGCCAAAATACTAAACTTCAGAGGTGTTTTTATGAAAGATGAGTTACCAGATGAAATTAATCATACAGAATGTGGTATTATTAATTTAGAAAATTCTGACGATAACGGAAGCCATTGGACTGCGTACTACAAAAATAATGATACTAAATATTATTTTGATTCGTATGGTAGTGCGCCTCCTCCAAAAGAACTTGTGAAATATTTGGGGCCTGAAAATGTGTACTATAATGAACAGAGAGTACAAAATAATAATGATCCACCAATATGTGGACATTTATGTTTGGTCGTTTTGAAAAATTTATCGGAAGGTAAGATGTACGAAGATGTCTTGAAAGCTCTAAAAAATAAAACTACACGTTGGATAGAAACTCTATAAGACTGTGTTGGTAGATTTTTGTTTTAATTGAACAATTCAATTAAAGTAATATTGTTGGGATTCTAAATAGAAGTCCGTATTTTTATATTTCCTAGGAAAAATGAAAATAATTTCTCCTATAATAAATAATAATGTACTCGAACGAAAATCCATCAGCTCCGGCTGGTGATACAAATGTGCAATTTACGCCATTTCATCACAATTTATATCCGAAAATCATGCTTCCAGAGTTCAATGTGAATAACTTCCGTATAAATCGCATCATTAACCAATATAAATTTCTGGAAGATGAGAGGAATATGAGAGCTAACCTCCGCAAAAAATACACGAAATTATCTAGTGCTCTTTTAGGAACTGAATTTGTCATAACTCTCTCTGAAATTGGAATGGCTGGTACTTCTATAGCTTTACCGGTAATTATTCCATTCAGTGTGCCACTTTCTGTTGGTTTAACCAGTATATCGACAATATTGAGATCTTCAAGCGGATTCATAATTCGGAAAATACATAAACATTCTGAAATTGAACTTCTGGCTAAAGCTAAACTGAATTCTATTGAGGAAAAATTCACAAGAGCTATCAAAGATGGAAAAATTTCGGATGAAGAGTTCAATGATATTGAACAAGAAATAAAAAATTACGACAACATGAAAAAAAGTATTCTAACTGAATATAACAGTAATAAGAACGAATCAAAGAACCTAAACGAAAATTTAAAACTGGAACTTTTGGAAAAAGGAAAGTATATTGGTAGGAATGAGGTTTGGGAATCTTTCAAACATAAAATGTAAATGGGTGCGTATTTTTAAAATTTTTATAGAAATTAAATTCTATAAAAACTTACCAAACTAAAATCTTTGGCCAACTAAATAAAATTAAAATAATAATTCCATATATAATAAACGAAATGAATCAAATCAAACAAATTTTCTCTAAATATGACGATGAAGTAACTAGGCTTCAGTACCGAAACTTCAATCCTACTTCAACGTTGGAACTGAACTCGGAAAATAAAAGAACTGTTTTTAAATTGGACTTGGAAGATGAGTTTGTTAGTAAAAACATTCAGTACTATATAGAAGGACAATGTAAACCTAAAGATCCGACAAAATCGTATGGCGCGAACGATGGAATACGTATGGTTGATAATTATGTTGCGCACTTATTTTCTAAAATTGAAGTTAAAAAGCACAATACAATTATTGACGAGATTGAAGATCCGGGAATAGCCAGTACAGTACTTGGGTTTGTTACTCATTCGGGGCCTCAAAATTACAATGGTCAAGTTATTAATTCGGGTTTTAATTCAAAGGTTAATGGAGGGAACTTCAGTGCTATAGGTTATTTGGGTGATTTAGGTCTTGGATTTTTCAGGGATATCTCATCTCCAATCTACAGAGGAGGGTTTGAAATAACATTCATCAGAAACTCAGACGATGATGTTATATTCAGATATAAAAAAGATAATTCTTCACCAGAAGGTGTTGAAGGAAAGGTGGAAATCAAACAATTTTATTTGAGAGTCCCCACTATAGATTATACCAGCGAATCAAAACTCAAGTTGATAAGTGAGTTGAGTTCAAATCCTTACATATTCCAGTTCAAAAAACTTCAATGTATTGAACAAAAAGTTACAGGAAAAACACTGAATTTCGATGTTACAACAATCTACAGAAGCGTCGAAAACCCTATATGGGCGTTTGCAGTTTTCCAAACAAACAGGAAAAACGATCAGAAAAAAGATAACTCAAAATTTGATCACGTTGATGTTAGAAATATTTATTTTGAAGTATCAGGAAAGAGATATCCTGAAGAAAGTTTAAATCTTGATTGGAGTAATGGTAATTATTCTATTGCGTATAATATGTATCTAGACTATAAAAAGGTATTTTGTAAGGAATCATCCATTCCTTATGTAGAGCCGCAGTTTTTTAAGGAAAGTTATCCGATTTATAGTATTGATCTAACTAACCAGCCACAATCCATTTCTGGAATGAAAAATAATATAATTTTTCACGCTGATTTTGATAAGAATGTAACAGCAGACACGTTCGTTTATGTTGTTTTAGTTTCAAAAACGTTGCTTAGTTATGAGCCACTGAAGAATATGATTAAACAAGAATTTTGATAATTATTTTTTCCAATAAATAAATATGAATACGAAAATGCATTACGTGGTATTGAGTTTAATGTTTCCACTTTTATTGGCACAAACCTCAATTTTCTCCCCCGTTTACAGAGAACTACTGGATAAATCAGATCAAGCTCAACCAACAACCTTGGCTAAATTTTACATATTTTCAACAAACTATTTAAAAATTATGAATGAACGTCTTTTGCGTTTGGATGAATCTGACTGGCTCCAAATTAGTGAAATATCGCTTCCAGAAGATTTTATCCGTCAGTTCAGTGACAAAGTGAACTGGAACTCAATCTCTATATACCAATCTCTGAGTGATAATTTTATAGAAGAGTTTCAAAACAAAGTTAATTGGGATGATATTTCTCTATATCAAACGTTATCGGAACAATTTATTGAAAAATTTGCTGGAAAAGTTAACTGGAAATGGATATCAATGGGGCAAAAACTATCTGAAAACTTCATTAAAAAATACAAAAATAAAGTCCACTGGAAATGGGTGACAGTTCTTCAAAACATATCAGAGAGCTTTATTGAAGAAAATTTGGACAAAATTGATTGGAAAGATGTATGCGTTAGTCAAAATCTCTCCGAGTCTCTAATGAGAAAGTACCATTTGAAATTAGATTGGCAAGCTGTATCTCAATATCAACATTTATCTGAACATTTTATAAGAGATTTTCAACATTTTGTTGATTGGGAGAAAATTTCACGATATCAGAATCTTTCAGATGACTTTTTGGTTGAGTTTGACGATAAAGTAGATTGGTTTTGGATTTTTGAGAAAAAACCTTCCAATGTCTAAAACACTTTCAAGTATTTTGCTATTTTGAAAGCCAGACCATTTCATCCAATTCACCCATGTCAGGTTTCGAGAGATACTCTTCAGGCAGGCCAGAAGATAGAAAGTTATTCGTGAGTGACAATGTAGGTTAGGATCGTAGTTTTTTATAGGAGAGCTCTTATAAAAAACTGAAATGTTTTCGTAATTTAATCGCTTTTCTCTCCAGTATTGTATTCGATTATTGCGAAAAATAAATCAATGAAAAATTCAGCAAAATATCCCAACTTACCCCTACTCCTCTTGGCGCAACCTAGGAGCTACTCAACATCCATCCAATCCTGAGTCGAATGGAACCCCGACACGACTCCCAGTTTTGCTGTGAGTCATTCCAACTTCCCTTTTCAGTTCCGTTGGAATTTTTCGGTTTTTGTTGTTTTAGTAGCCGTAGGTGCTTGGGAAGGTAAGAAAGGAGATTTTGACGATATTTGGTCGACACTCACCTCTGGATTGAATTTATAGATTCATCAATAGCATATAGGGCCCATCATCTATTGAATCCACCACGAATTCTACACCAGAAGTGTATCCTCACTATATAGAAAAAAAAATTCTCGGTGTTGCTGTGAGCATCGTTCCCACAACCTCTAGCACGACAGTCCAATATCATAACCGCTAGACCAAACCGCCTTGTGAAAGAGAATAGTCAATTCTCAATCTTAGGAACTAGATTTCAAGGTCGTACGCTTGCGTCGAGTCGCCTTATCATTACATAATTATAATCGCATCGGGCGGCTATCTGGTTGCCCAGTCGCTCTCCCGGCCTCAGACAATGCAGTTCGCTACGTCAGTCTGTGAATACTCAACTCTCACACACGTTTTATTAAAAATATCAATAATTTCTTTAACTGTTTGCTAAAAAGTCACTGAATGAAAAAAAGAAAAAAAAGTGTTGTTCAACTCCGCCACAAAATACGAAATTGTCCTGAATAAAAAAAGAAAAAAAAGTGTGGTTCAACTCCGCCACATAATCAAAATAATTCTATAGTTCAACTCCACCACATAATACGAAATTGTCTTAAACTAATTAGGAAAATAAAAATAAAAATCTATGGCTCAATTTAGTCACTGAATCAAGAAAATTCTATGGTTCAACTCCACCTAAATGTTCAACTCCATCAGAAAATCAAAAAGTCCGCATAATCAAAATAATTCTATGGTTCAACTCCGCCATAAAATTTAAAAAAATCTATGGTTCAACTCCACCACAAAATACGCTAGCCACTGACTAAAAAAATAAAAAATCTATGGTTCAACTCCGCCACATAATCAAAAAAATATCCATGGTTCGACTCCACCATAAATACGAAAAAATATCTATGGTTAAATTCAACCATAATTTTGAGGTGAGCCAGGATCGGTATATATATACTACTTATATATACTATATATATATATATATATATAGTATATAGTATATATATATATATATACTCTGCGCTTTGCGCCTCGCCTGATCTTTTCTTTCTCTTTTCTACTGCGTAGAAAACGAGGATAATTTGCTATGCAATTCTTAGCCTGAATCAACTTAGTTTTTGAATGTAAACAGTTACGTAAGGAGAGGGAAATTGGTTGCTTGAAATGTAACATTTATCACATAAATCAAGCGCTTTCCAACGAGTGGCGAACGATTTTTGTGCGATGAAAACTGCGGAAGTTTCATTCCCCTAACAATGGCTGTGTTGTACGTGAAAAACACTGAAATTGTGACACAATCTATAGCAACTACTCAACTACTCGGTTGTACGTGAAAATCATCGTAAATTTCGTCACGGACGATACATAAAAAATTATTGGGGGTCGGCCTAAGAATTGCATAGCAATTAGTATATATATAGCTGAACAAACATTACCCGTCAAAGGCTAAGCCCGTAGTGACGGGACTGGAACAGTATCCAAACTCTACCTATATTTAGGTACACAAGAAATTAATGTTACTAAGAGGAGCAAACATAAAATAACATATTAAAGAACAGTATCAACGAAAAGGGAGAGCGAGAGAGATAGATAGATAGATAGAGAGAGAGACAGAGTGAGAGTTAACTTAGGGTTAACTTTTCATTATCAAAAGAGGTGAATCAAGATTCAGGGCAATCAAATATTTGACCACTTACGCCTCATACCTCAACGTTGGACACTCAGGAGTATACTTCAACTTTTCAGTTAATTAACTGTGAAGCACTGGAAAAGAAGCACATGGAAATGAGGACGTTCCGATATTAAAACTGAATTGCTGAGAAGGATTACAGCATTTCCTGCCGATTTAAAAATAACAAATTTTTTAACAAAAGGTGCAGTAAAGAAAAAAGCATCGAATCATTGAAAACAGATTCACTTGAATAAAGTTTGGGTTCGATATGCATTGTTGTAATGATGGATTTATGAAGCGCCAACAGGTTTTCCAGTGTTGTAGGGTTAGTGCACGCCAAACCTTTATTGGAGAACTGACTCGGTTATAATAGCACCTTTTAGGGAACCTCTCGTTAAGATCTTTTTATTGAGCAAATAAAAAATAGTCATGGAAATTCCCCGTTGGCTACGACCCAATACATATTGAGTTGGTTATATTGAGGGGACGCTTGGTTGAAAAATTAATCACGAGCAAGTTGAAACTTCATTAGTGAAATTTGAATAGAGTCATTCTTGGGACTGCTTGGTAAAAATGACAAGGTACGAAGCCACCTTGAATAGCACCCTGTGATATGTAATTACTATATAATTTGCCCTAAGCTCTCGGAGAGCTCAGTGTTTTAATGTATGTACGATCACCAGAAATGTCCCTTCCCTTACCAGTCGCCTCGTTAATAACATATCATATTTTCTTACAGCCTTCCTCATCCCTTCCAATCCGGTCACCGAAATATCGTTCCTTTGTTCGCCTAATGAGATATTCCAGCATGTTTTTAAAATTTTTGAAATAAGATCAAATTTGTATTGAAAAGTTACTTCCGTAGAACCCCATTAAGAACATCCCTCTCATGGATGGAAACCAATAAGCCCCCAGTAATGAAGGAAAAAAGTCCAGTCATGCAGCATGACCCCATGAGCGAATTTTTGAAGAAATCTTCGACATTTCAGTCGCTATTGATCGTGTAGAGAAATTTTAGTTTATGATTTTGGTAGACAAACATGGAATCAAATTCTATCTACAGCATGGTTCTAGCCTTAAACAGCATGGTTCTAGGATTGGTTATACAGGGATACTTCCATAAGAGTAGTTTAATCTGAATTTGGACAATGTTTCATGCAAATATTACCGATTTTTACAATTAGCGAACGGCATTATTTCGATTTTTGATTGATTTTTCAACTTTGAAATTTTTGAAAACTTGATACATATTCTTATAGGAAATTTTACGCTGATTCCGAATATACCACATGTTAGTATGCTGAAAAAATTATTTCGCACAACAAATCGCAAAAAACAGGCTATTTTGACATTTTTGACTACATTTTTGAAAATTTCAACCCGAAGATGTAATCCGATCGAACTTGAACTTTCGTTTCGTGTCCTTAACATTTTAAAATTTGTTTGAAGTTTCTAGCACAATTCTACGGACAGTTATCGTCTGGAATGACACATACATACATACATACATACATACTCGTACATATATACATACATAAATACATACATACATTAAAAAATGCGTTAAACTTCAGAATATGATTCAGAATAGCCTGAAACGGATTTCTGCATAAAATTTTTTCAAAAATTCACACTCTACAAATTTTGAGGCAAGAGCAATAGCTTAATTTTTTTCAAAAATTCGCCAATAAAGAAGAAACAGTAAATTCTCTCCAATTTTTGCAAGCTGGGAAACTTCATGCTTGAACAAGTGATCCTACTTGATCTAGAAGTTTTGAGCGGTCGGAAGTTCGAATTCAACAACTCTGAGTATAATCATGGACGAACCTCTCATGCCCATTGATCTCAAATCGTCTCCCCAATAATATCCGGTAGGTATGGAAAAGTCGGTGCTGTCAGCAAGCTCAGAAAATTACTGGGTAACAATATTTTGCCTGGGAATCCCACTAGCTAGGTTAACCCTCACCACTGTAAAGTAATTATTTAGTAAAGACAGGCTTCTTGCGAAACTTCGGTACGTCCAAGCTTTCGGAGAGCTCAGTGTTACAATGTGTGTACGATCACCAGAAATGTTCCTTCCCCTACCAGTCGCCTCATTAATAACATCCCATATTTTCTTACAGTCTTCCTCATCCCTTTCAATCCGGTCACCTAAATATCGTTCCTTTGTTCGCCTAATGAGATATTCCAGCATGTTTTTAAAATTTTTGAAATAAGATCAAATTTGTATTGAAAAGTTACTTCCGTAGAACCCCATTAAGAACATCCCTCTCATGGATGGAAACCAATAAGCCCCCAGTAATCAAGGAAAATTATTGATTTCAGAGGAACTCAAAATTGACTGTGAACACCAACAAAACGCTTGCATACGAGTCTGCAACGCATTGGGACATTTTCATGTGTGTTTACCTCACTGTAGGATTTTATAAACTACCCTCCATTGTTGTCAGAATGTGAAACGAATCATTAACATAATAACTATCTATAGCTATTTGTTGTATTTTCAAACCTCACAATGCGTTGCTGTTGTCTACTCTACTTAGCTTTTATCTCACTGGCTGTTTACCGAAATTATAGAACATCACATGTACCTATGTTGCCAAAGATTTGACAGGCTACATACCAAATCTCAAACTACCAACAGTTAATAGGAGAGGTAGGTACCATGTAAAGAGTTTGTAAACAAAATATGAGAACAGTTATGCCCATAGCTCCGCTATTCGTATAGTCAATATGTTATGGAGAACATGAAAATGTTCGTTAAATCGAGAGCTTTCCAACGAGTGGTGAACGATTTTTGTGGGTTAAAAAGTGTAGAAAATGAATAAACCTAACAACGGGGTCGTTGTCAGCGGAAATCATTATAAAGGCACTGTAACACAATTTCGTTACGTGACAGTTTTTTGTGCAATGTGCCAGGGCAAAGACATGAAAATGTCAA